>BPLQ01014910.1:1600264-1646402 GCA_021605075.1 Caerostris darwini
TATTTGGTCTTGAATTATAATTTCACAGAAGTCGTAACACAGCAAAGTTACTTTTTATTAAGCATTGAAAGGATTTCTAATGCTTTTTTGTTCAAAACCTGGAAATGTTTTTTAGCAAGTATACAAAAATTAATTATTTATTTTCATAAATATGCTCTTTCAATTGCTTTAGTTTTATTATTTATGATTCATTCATATTTATTCTCAATTTTAAGAATTGAAAATTTTATTAACATATAAATACGCTTCAGACAAAGCACTGTACTTATTAAGATATATTCTGGAATATTTGTATAGCTTTTAAGATTACAAAAAAAATTAACTTTTAAATAGTCTATGAATTAAATAACATTAAAATTCCTTAATGGTTATCATGAAAGAATAAATGATTAATAAACTATAAGTAGATTCAAGGTTTTTTTTTTCTCCTGGAATTCATAATAATAATTCGAATAATAATTTCAATTCAGTTATAATTCAATGCCTATTATTATGCAAATTTCTAAACTTGACAGTCTCATTCAAATCATTCTATTAGTATGAAAAATTAAAAAGACAAAATTTGTAAATCTGCACAATATAAAATTTAATTTTGTCCTCGAGACATAGTTGTGATTCTTATTTTCATCTACTACTTGATAAATATCTTCGTTCATGTCTTTGTTCAAACTCGTTATACCGTATCGTTCTGAGAGAAATTATAAAAAAAAAATATTCATTGTTTATGAATTTTACTACGAGTATATCATTATCCTTGTTGACTCTTATGTAGTAGCTAGACTACCTTATTAAGGTAGAAATTTTTGCTTTTGCTGTCAAGGAATTCTCAATAAATTAATCACAATGCGTCAAAAATCGCACTCCTTATCATTGCTGCATCCAGATAATGAACACGCCTAGTTTTTAAAAAAACTAAGAATGTTTAGTATGCAGTACGAGTTTATTTAATTGAACAAATAAAAGTAAAGATGAAATAACTTTTAAATAAAAATATGTCTGATTTATTAAACTAAAAAGAAAGTGTGTTTTCATTCTTTTAGTTAATGGCATCATTAATAATTATGCTTTATACATTACATTTTATTCCTTGGAAGCAATAAATGAAAACTGAAAACGTATCAAAATTGTTGCATTATTATTTTGCATTTGCATTTTTTACTTAGTGAAAGTAACAATAACTACATCTGTAGAAAAAAAATAAAATCTATAAAACATTTGTTGTTCATAGAAACATCTGTAATTAGTTTATTGGAATGATATAAAAAATGATAGTATATAATATAATTAGTAACTTTTTTTTTGCATGAAAATTTCCTGATACGCTCTTTACATCTTAAAATTTGAAAAATAAACAACACTGAAAATTATATTACATTCACCCAACTACACAGATCTTCAAAGTTAAGAGAATTCTATACTTTTGGCAGAATATCTGCTCAATTACCGGACAGATTACAATGAAACTATGTATGTATGTATGTATGTTGGTATAATACAATCTTGCATACCATTAATGTTATATATATATATATATATATATATATATATATATATAGAGAGAGATAGAGAGAGAGAGAGAGACATATAGAGAGATAGATAGATAGATAGATAGAAGACTCATCAGACGAGAATAAGACTCATTAAAGGTCTAAATTAGACCTTAAAATATCGAAGAAAAATAAAATTCATTGTCATGGTCTCTCCTTTTACAATTATACAGCTCTCACAAGGTGAATTTCTATTGAAAATCGGGTAGTTTGTGAGCTTCTGTGACAGTCGATCGCGACCTCCAACAATCTGCTGTTTTCAGAATGAAAGATGAATTGCAATTTCTACTTTAGAAAGATCCATACAATCTCTATAAGGCTTTGATCTGGAGATCTGACTAATCAATCGAATATCCTCCTTTTTTAGAAATTATCCTATGTGGTAAATAATCCTGTACCAGAAGAGTCCATGTAGATCTGCGTTATCATATATTAAAATGAAACTAGTAAGGCAAACACAGAGTTGGAAATTAGTAAGGAAATAATTGTACCTCTGTAAAGGCAAACATAGAGCTCCACTATTTAATTTCTATACTTCACAGCAATCTCTAAGCCTCTGAAAAAGATTCGGAAGTCCGTGCGCTGATCCAACACAATACCTGTCCCAACCATCAAACCTTCATTGCCAGTAGTCTTTTTTTAGATTGTTGAAGGATAGGTAATAAGGTATTAGTTTTCTCCAGAAGAACATACGTTGAGAATCAGGGAGTAGACTGAACCGAAGCTCACGTATCGTCACAATCAGGGAATTGAACGGTATCCCACTGATGTCAGAGCCAAAATTGATGTCCTCTACACCTGTTCTCCAGTGTGCAGGACTGAGCAGAAAGCGATTAGCAGGTCCTTTTGGAAACAAAAGTTTCTCACATAGCCTGTTGGAGACAGTTATCTTTGAAACTTGGGTTGCTGTGGCTGCAAAGTCACGAAAGAGTTAGAAGCTGTTGCATTCCTATTACTTCTCGCTGTAGTATACAAATATTGATTTCCATCGACTGTAGTGGCTCTTGAACAACCTTAACCAGGTTTTTTCTCAATGGGTACAGTTTCTTTAAACAATTTTCATAAGTTGGACACGATAATAGGCGCTATATTTAAGTCTCTAGCAATCTATACTTGAGACTATTCTACTTCCAGTTTCTCCATGATTCGCCACAGCATTCCATCATACCACCCTCAATGGATACTTATTTTAATTGTTTGTTTTTGAATTTCTCGAATGTTGCAAATCACCAAGCGTGTTTATAAAACCTGTTTCTCTATATTCCATGCGTATGTTTACATTTTCGACACTAAAGATTTGCATATTTGTTTTTTAAATAAAAAGTTTACTCCGTTCATTTCACTTTTCTTTCTGTACTTTTCGAGATAATCGACAAACAAATTTTCTTATTTTCTTAATTTTGAACACCAAAGAAGTTTACTTCACTTACACATTATTTTATAAATGTTAAATGCATAGTGACTACAAAATAGCCCCCATACATTTAAGTTTTAAAGATAAAATTACATAAATTTATATGTTATACCTTAGATTGCATTTAAATAATAGTTTTCGTAATTTATCAATCAAATTTTCTATCCTATAATAATAACAAATTTCCATTTATCTCATGAACCAGCTAAACTATTTAAACATTTTTATAAAGAGAACAAACACTATTTTGGTGGGTCAGTGTTGTTTCCTGATGCCATTGCAAATTTGGAACAAGAATTCCCAGTTGTAGCATTCTTTACTCAACCCTTCAAAACTTTGAGAACGACCTACAGATTTATCATACAAATAACTGTCATAGATACGGGAATTGAGGGAATTGACGACATTGCTGGATATTGACAGCATTCAAACCATGCTCCTCCAATTCAAAAGTCCGAAATGTAAACCAAATGACAAATAAAATATTAATCATAACTTAAAAAGGAAACAGAGAACCATTTCAAATTTTCGAAAACAGAGTTTAATGGAGTTCATTTTATTCCACTTATATTGAATAGTAGCAAACCATCTCTTGAAATTTTCTTAAACAAATTCATAGGTATACTTATCATGACCCAAATGCCATTGCTAGTCATTTTTTTTTTCCTACTTATGTTGGTATAAAAACGAACCAATCGATAGTGCAGAAGAACCGTTTAAAACAGCCTCTGATACAACAGGACGGCATTGTTTATCTTTGACCTTTTTCTTATGAGCCGGTTTTGCTTGAGAGGCTCCGACTGGGGCTTTCGATTGAGGTCTTCACCTCCGCTTACTCTAATCCAAAACACTGCACTACCTTTGGAGTTGCAGCAGACAGTTCCACAAACTGATGGTGAATTCAGTCAAAGAACTCCGCCTCGTTAGAGACAAGTGAAAAGTTGTTTATGAAAGAAATTTACCTTTGCTTCCTGTTTCCTGTGGCGTGAAAAGATACATTAAGTCAAACAACCCCCAATGGAGAAGCGGCATGTTTCTTACTAATAAAAATCAAACAGCAGTAAATCAATTAAAAATAAAGCAAAAAACCATGAAAACACTTTTAAAAGAGAACAGGTTTTAATTATCAGGAATCTCAAAATTACTTTCACTGGGTGTTTGCCAGAGATACAGAGTTAGTTGATTTGTAGCAGCGGCATTTTCTCTCAAACAGTTAAATGCACTCACAGCTGAAATCAGCTGTTTATGAATAAGATTAAATCATTGATATCATTCAACACTTTATTATAAAAACAAATTTACAAATTTTATGTCGGAGGTTTGAAAACACATTGATAAAGAATTCTCCATTTCTAAAAAAAACTATTAAAGCTACTTACTATTATCCTTTTATTATTGTTTCTTTTATACTGATGATCTTTTCTGTTTTAGCAGCTGTGAAATTAAGGATAAGGAATAGAATTTCAGCTGTAGTCGAATGTGCGCTGCTTCTCTTTGGGTGTGAAAAAAATACACGTGGAATAAAAAAGATACAAGTGGCGCCAAAAGATACATTGTTAAATAAAGGAGTATAATGATATATTACGAACACGGAAATTGTATCGTAACTGCCTTTTAATTAATAATTAGTATGCGTGATTTCTGAAATTTTCCCCTTATTATTACGAGTAAAAAAAATTGTAAAGAAAATTTTTTTTACGCATAAAATTTTTAAGATTTCAAAAATAGTGGCTTTTGTTGCCAGGTGTTATGTTTGAGATTATAAAGAAATTTTAACCAAAATCGAATGATGTTTATATCAGACAAACACATATATAATCTATAATCTGTTAAGAGAACTATTTATCCTAATGCAGATAAGAAAGATAAAGTCTAGTTTAAAAAAATATTTCTTTCGGTTAAATAAAGTTCATCGCTCTTGATAATTGAATTGATGATAAAACATAGTTTTTTTTATGGGAAATATCAATAGAATAGAACATATTGAAAAAAGTTTATAATAAGTAAATGATATTTGAATTTATTATCGGATTTTAAAACGATAAAACAACTATGTGACTTTCTTGGAAAACATTCAAATCTCGTTTTGTCACATTTATAAAAGGTGAACGCGTTTTAATAGTGCCAAATTTATTAAATTTCCCAGCAAATAACATTAAAATAATTGAGTTACCAACAATGGTATTTATCTTGTCTTGAAGAACATATGAGTGCCAACTCCGGTGAATTGTAAAGGGGTCAAATTGGAAACTTGGAATCAAAGGAATCAAAATAGAGATAACAACAGGTTTAATACTGGCATAATGGAGGACTGGCATAATGAAAAAACTGGCACAATGGAGTCAATAGATGGAAATTCAATGTTATGCCATGCTTCAAGGGACTTTCGAGAACTATCTCTTAAATAAAAGGGGTGGATTAATCTTGGAATAGTGATTTTTAACTGGATTCTTCGTCGCACTGGCGTATCATAAGAGGATTGAAAATCTACTGGGAAAAATTTTAAATCAATAATCCAATATTAAATGCTCAAAGCACATACTCAACCAAATTACGGCAATTTAAAAAAAAGTGTAATACATAATATTTATAATAAATAATACACAATTTTAAAAATCATGAATAAATTGTATTATATACCATACTTTATTCAACATACACTTTGTATAACATCTCTAGATTGGGCGAGAAACAGTATAGTTAAATTATACAGAAGTATAATAAACAACAAATAACGTTACAAAAAATAAGAAATTGCAGGTGATTGAAATTGAAATTTTTTGTAACAACTATATAATTTTTGATTTTTTCTTTTTTTTTAAAAAAAGTGATTTCCAAATACTAGAAAAAAGTTTATTGCAAATATTTCTTCCCTTTTTAATCAATTTATATGTATATTTTGCGCTAAGCAGTATCCTGCAATGAGCAATATTGAAAACAAAAATCGATCAGGTCTAGAATCCTTGGAAAAGATTTAAGAGCATGCCTGTCAATCTTCGACCTTGTAAAGAAGTTATACCAAAGAAGGAACTAATCTTCTAAGATCAAATTCTAGTAACAAGCTAAATTATAATAAATAGAATATTATTTATTTAAATTATAATAAAGATAATAGTACAACGTTATTTCGCATGTCGGCAGATGTGATATAACGAGTGACTTTCCAAAAGTTGTGCGACTTTTTTCACTAAAAAACTCACTGCTTTGTATGACATTTTTAAACTAACTCTGCATTTCGGAATGAAACTAGCGAAAAATTGTAACGATTGATATCGAGCACCCCACGCTTTTAGAACAGTGACATTAATATTCTCGTAAGTAATTTTGTTCTTATGTTAACAATTATTTTTTATTTTTTAGTTTGATTAATTCTAAAAGCTTGTTTTTTAGTTTTTTTAAACTATAATTTTTTTTTATATTTCTTTGCCGTGTAAATAAAAGTTCTAATTTGCGAGAACAAACAGCTCGTTGAACTAATTTTCAAGAAATTGTTTTTGTCGAAATTCTGAGTGCACTTTGGTAAAGAATCAAAAATCATTAAACATCTCTTCAGAATCAAAAAAACATTTAATATCCGGAATCTTTTCTACGACATAACAATTTACTAGAAACTTTTGCTAAATATGTACAGATCATAGTAGAATGCAAGGGAAAAAGATTTGGTTGAAGAGATGCACTTGAAGGAAATTGGTTCACATTTGTGTTAATTACGAGGAAAATAACGAATATACCTATAAAGATTAAACTGAAAACTGCAAAGCACAAGGATAAAGTGCATGTTGGAATATCATTTTAAACGAAATTAGTTAGGCGAAGGTAGGTCCGAACCTGCAATCTAATCCTCCAGAACTTCCACGAGTCAGCTCCTGCCAAAGCTTTAATCTCCAAACCATGATTAGTTTGTTTCATATTTACTATATTATTCTGCAATAAGTACGACTGTCTTGGTTTTTTTTAATTAAGAATCCCTTTTATAGCTATCTTTTCTGTCCAAACATATGCCCTCTAAATGTGTAAGAAAATGTCAGTTTACTTTATTACCAACAAAAAGCCAATAAATTACGCTTCAAAATAAATTGAGATGTGTACTGCAATCTTTTAGTTTAATTTATTTAATGAATGGGTAAAAAGGGAAGTTTCATAGTAAAATTGCCACTATAAATATCTTCCAAATGTATTTTTTCCCCAACAACATTAAGAGAAATTTAAAAACAGTTAAAAGTGTGTATTGACGAAACCTTGAACGAGTTGATCTTCCGCTCTCACCAAGACACGTGCGTACACCCAATATAATCTTAGCTTTATTTAGGATCAGTTGGATCCCAGACTCATGGCGTGATACTTGAACTGCATATCAGTTATCGCTCGGGCACAGATTGTTTCTCCTATTCATATCTTTATCTTCAAAGGCTCGTACAAATACTGATAAGATAAGTTTTCGATACTTTTCTAGAGTAAATGACATTTTTTTATAAGCGCATGTTAAAAAATGTCATTTGGAAATGTTTTTTTTAAAAATATCAAGGAAATAATGAGAATATTTTTACAGAATGGTGGTTTATTTTAAATTGTCATCTCTACTACTGCCTGTGCACCCTTTTCCATTCAACCTCAAACTCAACGAAAGGACAATCTAGCCTGTGCATTTATTTATTTGTTATATATATATATATATATATATATATATGTAGGAGAGAGAGGGGGAGGCAGACAGAGAGAGAGGACAATCATTTAAAATAAATCAAACTGTGAAACCCATTCTACCATTCTATAAAAATATTATCATTATTTCTATTATATTGTAAAAAAAAAAACATAATTTCCAAATGGCATATACATTTATATATATATAATAAATGCATAAATAAATAAATGCATAGGCTAGAATATCCTTCCGTTGAATTTAAGGTTGAATGGAAAAGGGTGCACAGAGAGTAGTAGAGATGATAGTAATTTAAAACAGACTAAACAATTAAACCCATTCTATAAAAATATTCTGCAGCGAGATATATATATACATATAAAGAGAGAGATGGCAGTAATTTAAAATACATTAAACAGCTAAACCCATTGTATAAAAATCTCATTATTTCTATGACATTTAAAAAAAATCATTTCCAAATGGCATAAACATTTATTATATATATATATATATATCCTGATAATAATAAATGCATAAATAAATAAATGCATAGGCTAGAATGTCTTTCCATTGGGTTTAAGGTTGAATGGAAAAGGATGCACAGACAGTTATAGAGATGATAGTAATTTAAAGTAAACCAATGGTCAACCCATTCTACAAAAATATTCTTCAGCGATGTGTACATATATATATGCATTATTTATAATAAGCTAAATATTAAGAAATCGATGTTGTGTTTACTGGTATCCTCAGAACATAGATTCAAATTCTGAGTAACGTATAAATGCTCATAAGTACAATGAAATGCTACTCACAGTATGGCATTTAATTTTTTTCAGATTCACTAACCCGAGATTTGAAAGTACGAAGTGCCTTCAATAAAAGTTTGACTATTTTTCCTTATAATCTAAATGTTCAAACTAAACTGAAGTGTTGCAAAATTAACATTCAAAAGGATAGTGGGATAAAGTTTGCTTTTCCTTATTTCGATCAAGGAGGAAAGGTTCAAAAATCATTTCGCAGTTGGATATCACAAAAACAAACATAATAATAAGTTTACGTAAATATTCGTATTGCTCCCATATATTTAACCATATTCAAATGTCACTGCCACTCGCGCCACCTTTAAATGCGTTCTATTTGCAGACAGCTACTGAATACACACACAACTTTTTACGATTCTACCCTTTTAAAAGTCCCGTGCAATGAAAAAGAATGAGAAAATGTAGGATATGAAGCCTGAATACTGGGAGACAGCATTTGTGGGGCTGCAAGAAACATCCTCCCTGATTGCAATTTGCTTACTTAACATTGATGTTTGTAAAAGGTTTTAACGATGTTTGCTTTCGATTGTGCGTTTGGCATTGGTTAAAACTTCTATACAGGGTGTCTAAAAAGTCTCTTTACAATTAAAGTCATAAAGTCTCTTTACAACTTCAATAATTTATTACAAAGGCAGATGAAAAGACAGACAAGTGAAATAACAAAACGAGACGTATATATTTAAGCTTTTGTCTTATTTAATTTTAATTTAATTTAATGTATCTCTATATCGGCAGCTTTAGATGCAGGAAGCACATCAAGATGGTACTCAATTTCTTGACATACTCGCTGTAGCATACCCTAATCAATGGTGACAATGCCATTAATGATCTTCTGCCTTAGATTAGTCATGTCCCGTGGCTTTGTCCGGTATGCGATATCTTTAACCTAACCCTGGATACCCCGTGCACCAGATATCATTCTCCTCGATTTCTTTCTATGGGGTTATGTTAAAGATAGATATCATATATCGAGCAATGATATGGAACATGACTAATTATAATAAAGGATCACTAATGGTATTGCCATCACTAATGAGGATATGCTACAACGAACATTGTAAGAAAAGGAACACCATCTTGATGTGCTTCCTGCACCTAAAGCTGCCCATATAGAGATGTATTAAATTAAATTAAAATTAAATAAAGCAAAAAACTTAATATATATGCTGCATTTTGCAATAATTTTAACTTGTCTGTCTTTTCATTTGCCTTTGTAATAAATTATTGAAATTATAAAGATACTTTATGGACACCCTGTATATTTCATGTTAAAATTCAGCAATGTTAGAATAAAGGATGTGTAATTGTAATATTTCTTTCAATTCACATGTAATTAAAGGAAGCAATAAAAACGGAATTATATGCAGTTATACCTAAAAAAATTAGAGACTAACTTCGAAGCACTACCCAAATTAATTGGAATTTAAAAGCAATATAAAGGAATATTTTTTCTATATGTAGTGAGTAGGGTTTATTAAACAAATAATCTTCAATGTATTTTGAAATACAAGCAAGACATCACAGAGTGAACCTACACAATTTTACACACACACACAAATGCATATATATTAAGCAAAATATAATATATAAATATAAATATAATATAAATAAAATAAAATATATATATATATATAGCAAAATAAATAAATATATATAAGCAAGCTATAAAGTAAAAAAAGAGTATTAAAAATAAGGTATGATTTTATTACAAACGCTTTAAATGAGGAAAGTTTTTCTTTTAATAACATAAATCTTCCGTCTAACTTATTGTTTAGTAATATGCTGAGCTATTTCTGGTTTTTGTTATAAAAATACCATATGCGGGAATGAAGTACAACTGTATTTTCAGAAATAATAATTAAAATTTAAAAAAAATCTGTTTTTCTATGGTATACTTTAAAAAAGAACGATAATTTTCACCATAGAAACACTTTTGCTCAGATTTTCATTTGTATATTAATATACAATTTTATACCTTTTTTATTCAGTTGAATGATTCACCCCAAATTTTTAAGAATTTTACTTTATATTCTTAAACAGTTGGGGGTTAAAAGTAAAGAAAAAAATTAAAGAAAAAGTTATTCGAAGTTTTTATAAAGAAATTAAAAAAATAACTGCAATCTGTCTTAATTTGTAATAATTAAATATGCATCTTGTCCTTTTATGAATTACTAAATTTTTAACCTCTAATCACGGAAACACATTAAATGATGTAGAACCGGAAAATATTCCAGACAATATCACCTCATCGAGAACAATTTCATTTCTATTGTAACAGCTGATGCTAAGAGTCAAGCCCTGGTCGGTGACTTACATTGACAGGCAAACCCATTTTTGATTCCGGAAACGATTCGAATGTTTTCAAGGACAAAACAATGTTTTATTTTTTTTCCCTCCTTGTTTATAAAACGCAATTCCGTTATCCATCTGGCTAGATGGCACTTATTGCGTAGTAGCCGGATGCAAGCATCACATTCAATAGTGGCATTATCATTATAAAGGAATACTCGGTGTCTGTCTGCTTACAGAATTAAAACTATAAATAACATATTAAATATAATTTTTTCATTGCGTGAATTTTTACAAAACTGGCCCTATTAGATTCCCAATTTATTTGCAATAGATTTTAGGTCAGATAAATTTCTGAAAAATTTAAGGCCAGTTCAAGAAAAATTCATCATCATGTAATAATAATTAGTTAAAAGCATTAATTTAATTATCCTTAAGCAAAAAGTATCAAAATAATAATCGTGAAAGAAATTAACTTCAGTTTAAATACTTTACATTGCTGTCTATCCGATAAGTTTGAAAATTAGCAAGAAAAAAATAAAATTCATTTTTGTTAAAAATTTGTTAAATTATTAAAATTTAATTTAATTTAATTAATTTTTTAATTTGTTAAAAATTAAGAAAGCGTGAATTTTTTTGTAATCATATGCTATTTAAGTAACATTATGGTGTTAGTTTTTTAGTGTTTCCTTTTCACAATAGATAGTAAACATGATATCCAACTATCAATATTTTTCCCATGGAAAGAGATTCAGTTCCTTTTTTCGTGGAGAATTGGTTTGTAGATAAATAAGCAATTGGCTGTTATTTACAAAATTATGTTTTAAAAAATTGAGAGTATTTTATAAATTTTGCTACAATGAATAAAATCTGCTACTGTGGAAAAAAAAAACAATAATACATATAGCACTACATATTGTTTATCCTGAACATCCAGTCTATTGATACTACATAGTGAAAGCATTTTTCATAATGTCAGATTTCACCAATCATCACTACTTTTTTTCGTGTAGAATTGGTTTGTAGATAAATAGGCAATTGATAGTAATTTACATAATTATGTTTTAAAAATTATCGGGTATTTTATCAATTTTCAATTCGATAATTTATTAATTAATCTATCAATTAATCAAAAATTTGCTTTATTCTCACTTTGGCGAGAATTACTTATAGACTCGAGACATACCACTTACATTCAATTTGTATTTCTGAACTGAAGATGTTTTGTTTGAAACTAGACGATTATCGCAGCATTGAAAGTTTTCAAGTTTGTGCTAGAGATAAGAACGTTAAAACTCCCGGTTGGAAAGTCCTTCTGTTAGACACGAAGAAAAGGACGAACTGGATGATGAACTGAAAACCTCCAGAAATCGCTCCTGGGCAAGTTCGTCCCAAATTGCATTGACAAAATATAGGTGCAGTATAGCAAGGGTCCGTGGTACGTCCTGGATTACTCTGAATATTCTACTTATGAACTGTTGCAATTTTAGAATAGTATCAGGTCAAAAAATCCGACTTTTGAAAACAATAACAACAAATTCAACTCATACTACAATATTTTTAATTTAATCAAAAAGACAATAAAATGCGTAAATATTAATATAAAAAATAATAGATATAAAATATTAATGTATAATTATCTGAACCCCATCTCTTCTAGAATTCAGTTTTTGTTTTTTTTCACTTCAAAGAAAATAGCATTATGAAAGGTTTTGAAAACTAAAAATAATAATTTGATTCCTTTAACAAATATAAACATTAATTTCTGTAGTCGATTTAAGCAAAAGTAAAAAAAAATTGAAATTATAAAGATATTTAATTATTTTAATTCGAATTTAAACTGCGACAAATTTCTGATTTTTATTTTTAAACCAATTTGATGATGGTGGGCTTTCTCACATTTTGCTCTTTGCGCTCACATTTTGCTCCACAATTTGATGCGACCAAAACAGGTTCGCTTCCTTCCTCTCTTCTTCCTGGAGGACTTTTCTGTCTAAGAATTTATCATTCTTGAGATTCAAGAACACCTCATGTCATCGGATATCTGAGGTGTTGATTCATGAGCTGAGAGGGTGTTAAAAGTTTTAACATAGCATATTTTTAATAATGTAATTAATAATAATGTAAATATGTTTTAATATGGGTAAATTTCTTACGCTTTAAATCGTCTTTAATACACAATTGTTCGCCAAAAGTAATAAGTATCTCTCTTACATTGTGTAAGAATAGTGAATTGCTACATCAAAAGACAGAAGAAACCACTATTACAACTGCGGTATTGACACTGAAGTTTCCGACTTGGCCTCACTGGTTGGGCTTCGAACTTAGCTCCTAGCTCTACTCAGTAATCCACATTGACCCTTTTTCTGTAAATTTGTAAGCTGCGTAAAAAATGTGTAATAAATGACACATGAAAGTAAGCGATGCACATTACGTCATTTTAGATATTATCAAATATACTTTTATTGTATTTGTCTTTATCTGGTAACCGGTGATTAGATATGGAGAAAAACAGAATCCGTTTTTGCTATCCGGACCTATTTGAATCCGGACTTGCTTTTTTTAGCTAAGACTATTTAAAAAATTGCTGTCTTATATGACCTTCAGAAATACATCTATCATACTTAGTCTGGATTCTTAGATGTTTTCTTGACTTTTCTCTCTCGTAACACAAAGGTGGCCAGCTACTCTGTAAAAATAATTTAAGAGAAAGCATTTTACCTTATAGTGTGCACACTGAAGAAATGTCCTTTAGTTCTACAAATCAATAAATTCCATGGACAATGCTTGCAAACAAAGTTTCCGAATTTATTTTTTTAAATTATATGTTTGTAAAAATAATAATTGAACGAATTGAATCCTGTACAAAAGAAAGCATGTAGCGTTCATAAAGTTCAAACAAATTCAACAACAAAACAAAATAAACTCATGTCATGAATCTCAAAATATTAACGCATTGTGGACACACAATTCACGCAATAAAATTGAATAATCCCGATGTAATAAAGAGGCATGCAATAATTAATGGTATATAAATTTAACTTCGTCGAACCTTGTAGTGGTTCATTATATGCACGTATTTATATCAAACCTTAATGATAATTAACCTTAAAAAAACACATAAGTGTAAATATACAAGCCTATAATAAATGTTAAAAATATTTATAAATATAAATATATGAAATAAGTAATATTTTTAATTTCCTTTCTTTCACATCAGAGACCTCGAGTTTCATATAAAACGAGACAAACAATCCTAGAACAGCGAAGAAGGCAGTTTATTTGCTTCTTGGAGGACATTCAGGAGGAACTATTCCATAATTGCGTGACGTATGGGGAATTCCATAAATAAGTCCGGCTGTCAATGAATCACGATTACCATCGAATCTTCTCATTTCTGAAGACATTAATTGTAATGCATACCGCTAGCAGGTTATAATAGAACGTTCACACTCTTGTAAAGGCCACTGAGTCTGGTATCGGCCAAGAATAGAGCCTCATTTGTCTTTAATAATAAAAAAAATGAATAAATAATAAATAAAATTCAATATAGAACTGGTTTTTAAAAAAAATTATTGAATTTTACTTTTTTACTGAATTTCTAAAAAAAATTATCATAAAATCTACGGTAACAATTATATAATATTTTTTTAAACTGTTGTTTGTCAGTGAATCATGGTGAAAACCATGATTCGCTGACTGATTTTTAAGAATTTTTGGGGTTGAAACGAAATCTCTTTGTCTTCTCTTTGAAACGAAATCTCTCGAAACCAACTTTTTCATTTCCGACTTTTCTTCATGTAAAAGTCTAGACAAGAATTTTTCTTTTGAAATTCCAGTTTGGAATACCCATTTCAGTTGTTTGAATAACCACAATTACTTCCTTTGAAAGTGAAATTCTAACTATTCTTATTCTCTTCCTTTATTTATTTATTTACTTATTTATTTTTTTTTTTTTTAAGGCCGAGCACTTTTACTTTCATGACTCGACAATGATAGGGCAGAATAATAATAGATTCGGTGTTTGATTGTATTCGAGCCGCCACAACAACAAATAGTTCTTGGGCCCTTTTTCAAACCAATATTCTATTTTAATTGAAAATGCTAAAATTCTTAGTTCAATTTACTTGCTCTATTCTAAACTACGCCTGATATATACTTTTTTTTAAAATAGGGTGACAAATTTTCCCAAAATATTACACTCCTTTGCAGAAAAAAAATATATGAAGAATACTTTCTTTTATTGAAGTTAAATATGCGTAAAGCCATGATTAAAAATTCAAGGCCGTAGAACCTATAAATGGCTGGCAATTGTGCATTGAATACTTAAATCAGTAATTGATGAAACCACCCCTGACAGCGATGTAAGCTTGTATGCATAAAAATTTCGAATCTCATCCTGCAATACATTCTGCCAGGCATTTCTGAAGTATTCCTCCAGATCTGTGACATTTCGAGGTACCCGAATATAGTGTCTTATCATGTTCCATGTATGTTCAATTGGTGAAAGTTCTGGTGATCTTGCTAGTTAAGGAGAGTATCAACAATATGGAGGCAAAATAGAAAAATTCAAGCTCAGAGAAATGCGAGCGCTATGCGTCCAGGATGCTATCGTAAAGCTGTTGAAGTTGACTAGTGATGGACTGCAGGAGAACTGGTGTCGACCTGCTATCCTAAAAGATAGCGACCACACATCATAACAAGGGTCATTCTTATAAGCCTTTATAATGTGAAGGTTGATTTGGTCCGCGCATGTTACAATCGGATCAGATGGTCATTTACTCCGTGATTGAAGTGGGATTCATTGCTGTATGTTATGTGATATCAATCTGTTAGCAGCCTTGATGATCGTCTACGACACCAGATGACTTTGTCGATGATGGGGGAAAGAAGGACAGATGTTCTCAAAGACCTCTGTGACCATAACCATCAATGTCCTGAGGTAGTAGAAGGTAATGGCCTGTTTCATATCTACGAGTGATATGCAAGAGGCTATAGCATGTTGCACAATGCTGTCTTGGGACAGTTCGGGCCTATCGAAAAATCCTCTGACCATAATCATCTTGCCTCACATTCATGTACTTTAACCTTACAGAGCTTCCATTTCACCTATGTAGCAAACATTGCTGGGAACACGTACATTTCGTTTTTTTTCATCCGATTATTTATAAAAATGGTCCTCCCTCCCCTTGATAAAAATAGATTCTACATAACATTGCGTAATTAACTTAGTAATAACTCTACATAGCATAACTGCGGTTTTTATTCATGAATAATTAATTTTTTTCTAATAAGAGTTATACAAGTGTGTATGTAAACTTTGTTTACATGGACAAAACATTAAAGACATAAACACTCGATATCTATAAAATTATGGTTAAAAAACAGCATTTAAAACTGCATATAAATATTTTTTTTTCTAATTTCTGCGTGATGCAAATTGATTGAAGAAAAAATTTGTATAATATTTATTCGTATTAAATGTTTTCTCTTCGAACTCAGCTACGCAATACGTGATCTATAAACAAGGTAAATTGAAAATACTAAGCATGAAAATTTGACCTTGTACAAAAAAGATCAATAAATGGAATCGAAACACAAAACATTTTGATTCTATTTATTGATATAATATGTGATAAAAAAATTGTTGAAATATGTACTCATATTGAATCATCAAAATTATTTTTCGGGGAATTTCTACGTCATTTAAGAGAAAATTATGATAAGTTAAATTTAAATCATGTAAATAAATACGAACTTCAAAGAATTTCAGTCCTGGTGTAAACATGAATAATCCCAAAAATCAATGAATTTTTTGAATGCTCAGTCATAAAAACGCTGGAAAAATAATTATTACCACTTATATTAACAATGAAAATTTTGAACTTATCGTGTGATTCTAGTAATATTTGAAACAGTTGAACACATCGAGTGTTTGTAAGTTTTTTTTATTCATTTCAGTAAAAAGTGAAAAGGCACATTGTAAGAACTCGTCCCAGAAATCAACCCAGCATCATAATAATAATATATTTACGATCTTTTCTAAATGCTTAAAAAGACAGTAGAAAAATATGAATAAATAATTACTATGATACTCCAGTAGGAAGTTTCCTGGTTTGGCGTCAGAGATATATTTAGTTTCGGCGCTGACATGTGAGTACGAGTTTTTATCATTCATATCAGATACGAAGCATATTCACTATTACTCATTATGCTTCTCCGGAGAGGGAGTCTGTTAAAGTGCATCCACGCTGTCCCATCACAATTTTAAACCAATACCTAAAAGGTGGCATCAAGGGGATGATCGTACAAAATTGTAATGGTATTTAGGATTCGCATTCTCTTTTAATCCGACTAAAAGACTTACATATATATATATGTGTAAACTTCGTATACAACTATATATATATATATGTATATAGTTGTATACGAAGTTTACATATCATAGTTTTATACGAACATTGTAAACTGTTATATATTTAAATCCTCGATGAAAGGGGCGGTTGTATGCATGTTAAATCATAAAAAAGCAAACATATTTTTATCCTGTGTATTTTAACATCCAGGTTGGGCCTCATGTTTTCTTTATGGGTAACTGCTTCCCATATGCGTATCGTATGGGAGAAAACTCGGAAAACTCCCACCATCATTCCTGATTGGAACTGCTTATGCGCATGCTCACAATCACCATCTGAAAGTAGTGAGATGTCGTCAATATATTCGAGCCCGAGTTCTCCTACACTCTATCTGGCCATATTACTATGGGATATAAGTTGAGCGGCAAGCGTATTAAGATTACATTTAAATTTTTTGAGAAGTTTCATATTTCAAATTTTATAACATAATTTTCTTTTTTACTTTAATAGATAGGCAAAGCTACAAAACTGAGGAATTTTTCTAATTTTCCCTTACATATGATTCATAAGTTTGTCATTTCCCCCCCCCAAAAAAAAAAAACTTACCGGAAGGCAATTCTTACCCTTTCCCTCTTGTGGATGTAGTATGCACATGTCTCCTACGATGCACCTGCGTATCTCTAAATCTGCCATATTAGCGATGAATGAGTTCTTTATTAGAAGGGAGGGGGAGCTTTATAAAACAAACACATTGACTTAAAAAGATAAAATTTAAAAAGGTTTCTCGATGATCGCATCTAATAACTCTTAGATTTTAATAAAGAAGAAATAATAAGGCATTTTGTAAGTGGGGAAAAGAATTTATTGAAAATGCCGTATTTTAAATACAAAACAACCCTTTTATTTTATCTAAATCCTATTTTTAATTCAATTATTTAGAAATAAAAATAATAGAGGGTTTTTTTCAAACAAAAAACTATAATAAAATATGTTCATAAAAGAAAGAAATATTTTCTTCAAACATTTCTAGGTGACTTTAAGTGATACAGATTTTTTTTTTTTTTTTAATCTGTACCTTGTTTCTAAATAAAGAGCAAGAAAGAGAAATTACAAAAATAGTAAAATTCCTAGATTCAGTAATTTTAAGTAATTTAGAAAGGTCGAGTAAATAAGCTATTGCATAACAATGCTTTTTGCAATGCAACATTTTGCCATCACATTGCAAACGAACATCCCGACAGGAATAGCATCTGGGGGATCACATTCCCCTCGAGAAGAAGATTTTCCGGCTTATGGATTTACTAACACAACAGGATATCCTCCAGGCTGCTCCAGTTTCTTGACAATATTGATTTGAAAGATATTTATTCGTTGTTGAAAGGTAAACGAAACATTTTATTTCCCAAAGAAACCACTCATTACTTTCTGTCTTATCTATTGCTGGTTATCAATTATTATCTTTATGATTCATTCTAATATGACCCGAAGAAACATGGTTTAACATTAAATTAAATAAAGAGAATTTTACATTTATATCCATCATATGTTCGCGGAAGAAAAAAAAAACATTTTTATGCAAAATAATAATTAATTAATCATAATAATTCCATTATGCAAAATAATAATAAAAATAATTTTATAATTTTAATTTTAATGGCATATTATAATAATATAACACTGATATAAACCGAAAAAAAAAAAAATACACATTCACTTTATTTTGTTTTCACTGTATACTACAAACACGGGAGAGAATTCAATTCTGATAGAATTCATGGCAATACTTCCTGTGAGAGAACAAGTTTGGTTTAAAATTCAGATTAAACACAGACAAAAGAATAGACGGACTATAATACAGCAAATTATAAGGATAACAATAAGTCGATTTCCTTTTAATAAAAAAAAAAAAAAAAAAAAACATTAAGAAGTTCTATACCTACCTTTTTGATACTCTAATCAATGAGCTATCACATTTGATGATCTTTTGTGACAGTTTAAAAAATGTTTTATATTTTTGAGGTCTCAAAATTGCTTTTCACCTATATTTAGTACAAAAAAAAACAATAAATAAATAAAAATAAAACATTTTTAATGCATTTATTTGTATAAACATCATTAAAAAATTAACCACTTATTAATCATTTTTCAAACCATTTTATTAATGCAATTCAAAGTTGATGGTTTTTTTTTAACTTAAGCAGTTCCTTTTGTCATAAAAAAAAAAAAATTTATATCGTGTTTTAGATAGAAATAGAAGATAAATAGGAGATCTTATACATCCTTTTAAAGACCATAAATTATCATAAAATTAATTAATAGGTTTAGAATCTAATTTTATGAATTTTAATATGAAACTATTTTGCTTTTTTAAAATTTCTTGTATAGTGGAAAAAGGAAAAATCAAATGCGTCTTTCTTAATTCAGTTAAATATATTTTCTTAAGAATTTTTTTTTTTTTTTTTCGCATTCTGTACAAATTATAAGCGAAAACTTCATCTTCTGTTAAATATATATACATTTTAGAAATTACAATTTTTTTATAATATTTATCCAGTACCTATTAATCAATAAAAGTTCAAATAGCCTGGATGAAATTACACCGAAATATCACATAAATAAACACTAGAATTATTGTTACATTTACATTTACAGATACATTTCCTTGCAGAGAAATTATATATATTGAAAATATTCACATATTATTTCATGAAATTTTCATAAAGTATTAATAGGTACAAAATGAATATTTTTATGGTCATTTATTTCACATCATTAAGAATAATTGGGCAAAAAAAATTATATTTTGTAAGATAAATTTTGAATTTTTGTAGAACTGACTTTTATAATCAATATTTATTTTGCTTAATGTCTCTCTGAGTATTTCAAACTCAAATGAAAAATAAACTGTAACGAGATTCAATAAAATAAAAAAGTAAATGAATGGTTAAATATAGGGAAAAATAAGATAAAAAAAATCTCGATAAGAAAAAAAATCTTTCTTTTTAATTAATTGTAGCTATTATCGGTACAATTCTAAAAATACTCTAACCTAAAAATAAATTATTCATTTATTTTTAGTTTGGAATTTTGTCAAACTTTTTTCTAGATAAATGTGAGAAGAAACATTACTCTTTTGAAAATCTGCTTAAGGTATGTATTAAGATAAAACAAAAGAGAATATTTGACAATTTATAATTTAGTGAATTAAGCAATGTAAATTCATCCATTGAATAATCAAATAAATTTTTAAATAATTAATTTTAAACGAACAGGAAAGGTCATGAATCCTCATTTCCCATATATTCGTTATTTCTTTTTTATACTTAACGTTTCCTCAACTGAAGTTAATTATTTGATAAATGAAACTTTTGTCACTAGAATGTTCCTATGAATGAAATCATAATATTTCTTCAAACCAAGGCAACTATTCTGTCAAATAAAAAAAAAAAATAAAAAAAGGATAAAATGTATATTTCTATGGTATTAAAAGGGACAAACAGCAAAATAATAATCTAAATAACCGATTTGATAAAAAAAAATTAAAACTTTACATTGCATAATTGTAATTTGAATATTAAATTAACCAATTATAAATATAAAATTTAATTTAATTTCAGACAGTTTGAAAAGGAATATTTTATTTAAAGTTAATTTTTTTTCTTAAAAAAAAAAAAAAAAAAATTTACTGCTTCAATTATGCAGTTGAATATGATTCCTATTTTCAGGAAAATGATTTAAGAATGAATAAATAAATTTATTATTTATTTACATCAACATAAAGTTGTCAGTTAAAAAAAGTCATATGAAGTTAGTTTTTAAAAATAATAGATCAAATGACCATTAAAAAAACAATAGCTTAAATAATCATTATTGAATACATCTGGTAAATAAACAAAAATAAAAATTATGCATTTTAATAATGTATGTATATAAAATACAAATTTAACATTTTTTTGAATTTCATAAATTATTCAGTAAATAAATTAAAAGTTAAGATTCTATTCACGTATATGTCATGTGTGACAAATAAGATTTTAAATAAAAACTAAAACGCACAAATTTTATGTAGGAAACGTTTTCATATCAAGTTAATTTTAACTATCGCGAAATTCGTGAATTCAATTTCATCTCCGTCCCTCCACGTGCTCCAACACTACGCTTCTACAGCTACTATAGTAAAGCGGCGCTGAAGAAGTATTCCGATTCAAGGTCAAGGTCAGAATCCTTGTTGGAACAGCTCATTCTTTAGGCGTAGGGGAGTTAACTTCTCACTACAAGCTCAGTAAACCTCCCGCGTTTGAAATATTGATTTTGTTTGGGACACGAGGGGCTCTCGTCCATGAACCCATAGCTTACGATAGATACGTATGATTATGTCATTCTGCGTTCATTTTCAGACTATGTCTCAGTTGGACGACGCCGGCTTGAAATGAACTAGTTCTCTGTTTGTTTTTTAAAATTTTTCTTTTCTAGATTTTTTTTTAAAAATATGTTTATGTCATTTTATTTTGCATTTGGAAAAGGGAGAATAAATTTTATTTTATTAAATATACAGAAATGTTGATGAAAATAAAAAAGTGGAATAAGCATTTCGTGCTGGGGAGATTGGAGGTGTTTTCTGGTAAATCAGCTATTACCAAGAACATCGTTGTTGATTGGAAAACAAATTAAAATATACTGATATTAAAGAATTTTTATCGATATATTTGACTTTAGAGTCGTTTTTTATAACATCTCTTAATTTTACTGCTAATAATGTGTGTAATTCCAGTTGAAAAAGCAGGACTTTCAAATTATTTTCCTAATCGATTTTCTTTTCACTGGATTTCTGTATTCACTTCATTGATCACTGAAATTGATTTGTTTTGTAAACAGCATTATGCAATTAGTACTGCGGCGCTGGGAAGAATTACAACAGAAAAAGGAATTTAGAAGAATTAAAATTTTAGAAGGAAATTGACCAATTTTTAAGTTATCCGTGAGGATGAGGACATTCACGTATCCAATCCTAAACCAGCTTAACTATTGCTAATTTTACTGGATTCGAATAGGGAATTTTTTTCTCTCTAAGAAATTGGAATTCCCTACGCTGGTTATCTAATTATAGATCAAGATAATACGTTAATTTTAATATTTCTGAATATACTACAGTGATATTTTATTGAAATATTCTAATCCTCAATTTTTTTACAATAATTTTATTTTTTATGATTTTAGGTTTTTATTTCTACAAATATAAATCATTTTATGGAAATAATATATAAACACATTTCATTGTTTTACAATTGTAATAAATAGTCTTATTGCAGGATTATTGCAAAAGGCATTAATACTAGTATTGTGAACTATAAAAAGATATTCATTTCTTTGAGCATTACAGGAATGAAATGGTATTAGTTTTTGAAAATTGAAAATGTTCGAAAGCTTTCATTATTTTTATTGAAATTGTTTGTTTCTTTTATTAAAAGCTATTCTTTAAAAAAATATATAAATAAATTAATGTAATTTTCAAAAAATTAACTGCAAAGATTATTTTTTTCTTATTGCAACTTTTTATACACTAGGGAAAAAAAAATGTTAACTCGGTTTATGAAAGAAAATAACCGTTCGTGATGAAATCTTAATTTTAATGTTATTCTTTTATTATGCTATAATGACTTATCCAATACTTTAAGACCTATATTTTATTTATGCTGTTGTAGTAAACAATAAATGAACTTCTAGAAATGAATCGAAATGTCAATTGTATCAATAAAAATGAGCAGGTGTTCCCTGATTTTGCAGTTTGAGCCAATGTTTGTTTACATCCCGAAAGACTTCCGCGAGTTGAAGAGGCAAGCTCAATTAGAGAAGCAAATGTACTTTGCTTCCTGCCTTACTTTCCCAAACCAGTTTTTCTATTATCATCGGGCAAGGCTGGTTTGTTTTACGTTTCTTCAGTGTGTGTGTGTGTGTTTTCCCCTAATGAATCATATAGGAATACTGTTTGCATTATGAAGTGTGTGTGTCTTTTGTTAAATACATTGTTAGCATAAGATAGTAATTATGTAGTGCAGTTTTTAAAAGAAGTATTAGGTTAAATTAAACTCTTATTAATAGTTTCTATGACGTTTTTTTTTCTATGATGCATCAACATTTTCTTAATGGAAATATGGAGTTCAATTAAAAAAAAAAAAATGTAATTACATGAATAAAATTTTTTAATTTTTCTAACCATTATATTTTTAGCATTTATTCTTTTCTTTTTATTTTAACTGCATTGAAGAAAAAACAGTATTAAGAAACTTTTTTGACTGAATGCATTTTTGTCGATGGTGATTAACTTCTATCAAAAAGTTATTCATGTAAGCTACAAAACATACAAATTTTCAATTAACACATAAATTTTAATATTTTTCTCTTTTTATTGTTTTTTTCTTTATTGGCTTATTTATTACAAGCCAATAATGAAAACATAATTTTTTAAATAAGTTTTTGATATCGAATCTTAAGACAAGAGAAATTAGTTTATTTCTCAAGGATATATTAACTACGAAATTTTGTATTGCAGTTTTTTTTTAAATCCGCTCGTCGTTAAGTAAATACAGCTGCACACATATATTCAAATACTTAGGTTTTTGAATTTCATCGGCGTGTGCTCAACATTTTTATTTATTTATTTTTATGGCAATGGATACATAAAAGAATTATAAATATAAATATTAAAACTGTTGATAGTATTATTGTTGAAGTTTATATAATTGTTGTATTTATTATTGAAAAATTCGTTAAAAAATTTTTCATAGATAGCTTTATTTTTGTGTTAAATAATTTATGTTATATAAAATAATATTATGATGAAATTTTTTTTCTAAAATAATTTAATCTATGTTAAAAGGGCTGAAAATATAATAAATATTACAGATTACATTATCAAATCCATTTATTACATATTACATGGTGAAATTCGTATTCATTATATATTACACTGTCGAATTCGTATTCATATATTACACTGCCGAATTCGTATTCATTACATATTATATTATCAAATGCATGTTCATTATATTGTCAAATTCATATTCATTACATTGTTAAATTCATATTCATTACATATTACATTGTCAAATATAAAGTCAAAACACTTGGCCTATGCTGGAAATTCATGGATTTATTAGTTTCATTTTGTATGACTATTCCATTTAAAATGAAAATAGAGAATAAAATCTTCAATTTTTGTAAAAGTATATAAAAAAAATTCTTCATAAATTGATTGCTTATAAAATTCAAGGTTATATATATCTTTTTTGATCTGTCAACGCAGTTCTTACAATTCAACCTTTCAATTTTTGTGTTTAACAAATGATTTCCAGTTTCGTTGTTGCAGTTTAGGCCCGCTTTGAATCTAAAACTCTCTCCCTCTTTTTTTTAATGACCGTGATTCTAATTCACTCCTTATCAGGTCTCCTTTGTTTTTTGTGTTCATATGTTGTATTTTTATATATATATACATAAATGTTTTCGTTCAATCTAATGAAAGATGTCTAAGAATATATAAAGATAATAAAAGAAACTCTGATAATAGAATAAAATATAATGATGATAAAAGATAATAAAAGAAACAAACTCTCTCTGATAATAAAAGAAACAATCTATTAACAGATGGTCAAGTCTTAATTATAGTCTAAAGGATAAATAAAAATGCATTGCATTGAAGTTGTAAAATTTTGATCGCAATTCTTAAACTGAAAACAAAGAAACCTACATTTACATTTATATTCTTGCTGAAGTATCTATTTTAAATTAAATTATAGATTTGAAAACATAATTTTAATAGTTTCAAAATGATAAATAGGAGAACCAACTCACCATACATTTTATAAATATATAAATCTGAATAATAAAATTTTATATTATGAGATGAGAATGAAATTAAACCCTTAAAAACTCAAATATAGCCTTGTCTTTAACTTCAAAGTCCGGAAACTCTAACGATTCTTTATGATGAATGTGAACGTCGACATAAAATAAGGTAAGAAAGGTTTATCTTGGCACAGAATATGCCTGGATTCTTATTTCACTTCTGTAGTTTTTTTTTTTTTTTTTTAAGAAAGAATGTTTAGAAGTTTCCGAAAACAGGTTTAGTTTATGCTGGCTTTTGTACATCGTATGCTTGTTCTATCTTTCTAATTTAGGAAAGAAAGGAGAAGAATAGAATTCTATCTAGTATTCTGATGCCAAATAAATTTTTTATTGGGTTCATATTATTAAAGGGTGAGTGATCTTGAAATAACGGAAAAGTGCAATACATCATATGATCCCTATACGAGCTACATCACTATATTATTACATTTGATTTAATGCAGTGTTTAACAGTTAAATTTTCAAGAAATGATATTTTTCAATCATATCAAATTGAATTAATCAACAATTTTAATTACAAATGAAAAACTAATTATTTACCTTGTGGAATCAATATAATAATTGCAATTTCTTTTTGTTCAGAAAATATTTAATTTGTAGACAAATGATGGACAATAATAATTCAAATGGGTATGCTAACTAATATATCGCTTATACGATATTCAGATAGACCACTCTATAAATGTTTATGCTTTTGTATTTTTGATATAAATTCAAGGTTTTTTTTTTTCAATAAAATATTAAAAGAATATTCTATTCTTCATTTAATAATTAGGATTCTAATTTTTCAAAATAGCTCTCATAAGTATTGTAATAGAAATTATAAATACTCTTTACATTCTATTAAATTAAAGTCAACTATTTCAATGGTTTCAATTGAACATCATAAATTTAAAAGGAAAAGCATTTTTTAATAAGAAAATTAAGTCGTAGTTAAACTAGTTGTAACCTCATCTCTGCAAAAAAAAAAACAACAACCCGAATGTTCTTAAAATATGAACATTTTGCTCTAATTCAAGTTATTACATATAATATTTTGGCTACAGTTTTTAGAATCAAATCCGTCAAAGCCATAGTCTCACTTAAAAAGTAAGATGTCGGGAGACAACAAAGATGTAGTGTGATATGACCAACAATTTTAATTAAATATTTCATTTGAATTAAAATTTTAATTTTTAAATTTATTAATAAACAGTGGTAATTTAAAGTTGATTGAAGGGATATGAAAATAAGCAATAATGCTACAATTTACAAAATTACAAATAGAGAATTACTCTAAACTACTGCACATTTATAAGCACAATAAATTAAAACCTTAAAGGAAAAAATAATCTAATATTAGTTCGGTTTCTATATTTCTTCCCTCCAGAAACTTGTTTCACACTTTCAATTCTAAAATGCACTCTTTTCATTTCAATTGCGTGATTTGAACTGCATAGTTCGTGTTCAGCTCATACTTTCTCAATTATATCAAATTCATCTTTCATTTGTTCTTTCTTTGCAAAGGAAACTTTTTCTTTCTTTATAAAACACGAGAAATATGGGAATGCTCGTTATAACGAGGCGTGATGCAACGACATGTTATATGTCCATTTATTTTCACGAAAAGTGAATTACTATTATATTGTTTGTTTGAATTAAAAAAACTTCATAAAAAAAATAAGGTCTTCAAACCATGTGACGATCAGCATTGTTTAAAACGACAAGTATACCCTCGTGGCTAAAAATAGCCCCTTTGAAAACTTTGTATCTTTGACAGTTAGGGTTTAAGAAACTCTGAGGGATTACTTTTCTTCTTCAAACTGATGAATGGTTTCTTTCTTAGTACTTCATCCGTCTAGTCGGTTTTATGGAATATGCCGTGATCGGTTATTGAACTGTCACGCTTACCTGTAACTTTGAAAAACTTTGAAGCAATTTCAGCAATATTTATTTTTGAATTTATATAGTTTCTTTAATTGCTGTTATGATTTCCTTCCTTCAGTATGTTTAATTTTCGAGGTCAATTCGTCTTTCTCCAGTTTTTTAATTATATTTCCTATAAAACTGAGAAAGATGGCCGTTTTCTGTAATTATAAGAGTATCCTAGTGAAATTGAACTTCTTGTGTTCCCTAAACTACAAAAATAATTTATATTCTTATAGTCAGTAAGATTCTTCACTAAAGTATATTTCGGTCAACATCTGCATTAATATGCAGCTGATATGTAACTGTTTCGTCAGATAAACTGCGAACAATAAGTTAAAAATTCTGATATTCCTTTCAAAATTTTATATTGAAATAGATATTGTGATAAAAATTAAGTATTATCTAAGCAATACCTCTATACTATCTAATATCGAAATGCATTTTAAGTTATATCAACAATAATTGCATTGTTGACAACCTTATTATCGCAAAAATCTTGGGCGTGCTTGCTTTAGGCGTACCATATGTCACTTTTATTTGAAAATGCATTTTTAATCACCAATTTTTCTTTTCAATCCAATTATTTTTTTATGTGTCAACCAATTTGATGAATAAAATAAATATATAGTGCTTATGGTTTGATGTAGTTGGCACATGAACAACATCTTTGAATGTGTTGCTTTCCAATCAAATTATATTAACAGGTCAATACACCTTTCCATCATTCCTCTTTGTAGGAGTGCTTTTATTTCCCAAAGTTACTCTGCACCCCCTCAGGCAAAGCAACTTTTTATTGGTCTATGACCTCGTTCTCAAAAGAGAACCACCATATGAGTCTTTCGATAATATGAGAACGATATTTTGAACTTTTAATTTTCTATGAAAATAACATTCTCTGTGTGTAAATAACTTTTCCAGAAAAACAATAAATAAATAAATAAATAAAAATAGTTGTTCTAATATTGAAGAAAATAATGATGTTAAAAATACTAAATATTACATCATATTATCTACAGTCCGAAAACAAAATTCATTCGTATGCAAGGTAATCTTGTATATCATAGAGTAAAACATAGAGTAAACAAAGGAACTTTTATAATATATACAACACCCCCTTTCTGAGAGAGTTCATGGAGTCATGGCTATAGATTTTACAAAAAAAAAGAGATGTGGCAAATGATTTTACAAAAAGATAGTTCAAACAACTGAATTTATTAATGCGAAAGTGCCAATTTTCGAGAGACGCAACAGCAGGGTTAATACAGGTATAAATCGAATACATATGTTAATCAATTTATATAAGTAGAACAGAAAGTAATGTGGGATTTTAACTTACCTAAATTCAAGTCGATATAAATACCCGAATTTGATTTTGAAACCACTTTTCTTAAAAATTATTTTAAAATTAATATCATGCCCTATAATCTACACTCCACTGAGCTTATATTTTAATTTTAATTTTCCAGAGAAGTGATAGAATAAGATGTTATATATTCGCCATAGCATGCTTTTCAAGTTTAGGCTCCATGGAAGCAACTTGAAAGATTTCTTTGATGCATCCAGGATGTATAAAGGGAAGTCAAGCTCAGTATTGGTTTAAAAAAGTTCCGTGAAAGCAATTTTGATTTTGAAGATATACAGAGAAGTGCTCAACTGATGCAGGCTGATGATTATAATTTGAAATCGCTGGTAGAGTATAAAGTAGAGAACTAACTGGCAGATTTCTTGTGTACCAACAACAGTAGTGGAACACCTAAAAATAACAAGAAAAGTTTCTCGAGTTGGTGTTAGGTTTCCTATGAGCTTACAACTCAAAGACGTCAGTAACGAGTAAATATTTGTTCATCACTAGTCAGAAGAAATAAAATTAATCCTTTTTTAAAGTGTATAGTGAATGGACGTGCAAAGTGGATACTTTATGCAAATGTTATTCGAAAAAGACAATGGTTAGGCCGAAAAGAAAAACCCATTTCCATTGTAAAAACAGGATTGTATCCAAAGAAGGTTTTACTTTGCATTTGGAAAGGTTAGTTTATTTTGAAACTGCTTCAAATGTCTACCTACTTTCAACATTTCAAACATCTACTATCAACAATTAGAGAACTTAAAGGAGGATTTACTGACTAAACGATCTGCATTACTCAATAAACGGAGTGTGATTCTTCAGCAAGATAGAGCCTGACCTCACACCTTATGAATCACTACTGAGCCACAAGGGAAGCAAAAAGTCGAATATAGTTTCGGTTGAATTTTAGGGGAAATGCATGCTCTTTTCCCAAATAGAATGGCACAAAGAAACATATCAACTTCTTCAACAGTAGAAATCGTGTTTAAGAAGCAAAAAAAAAAAAGATCACACATACATATCTAAGAAAATCAGAGGCATTCTTACCATCAGATTGGCGTCTCTGCTTCTAAAAGGTTTACAACTCTTGAACAGATATTTGATAAAAAAAACACTACATTGATTTGTATTTCAAAGTAAACATTTAGAGGGGCTTTTGGACACAAATTTATTATAAGTATATATGCAAGTGTAGTATATCTAAAATACTTGAATAGTGCTTCTTTTCTTAAAAGAACAGATACAACATCAGAATGAAGAAGATAATTGATACAAAGAATGACAACGATTAGTGTGTATATCTCACCTTCCATTTGTGATGTATATATGTATGCGTGGCACATAAAGCTATCCTTGAAATGTGTCACTCTTCCTAAAGTAATAGATAAATATAAATTATTAGCGGACTTAAGAATGTAATCGGCACAATGAAAACAAAATATAAAATAAATTTAATACTTTTTGTTATCTATAACGTGGGGCAAAAATAAAAATTCTTGTCTTCCTCTGTGGTGTGTATATCCGTGCCAGAAGTACTAACAATCACAAAGAGTCCTTGAGAAATTCTTTTCATCAAAAATATGCGGGGTAACATCAGAATTAAAAACACAAACAACAATAATAAACTCATCTAAACAACATTCTTTTATTTTTCAGAATTATATGTTATATATGCCATAATCCAGAATAATAGAATGCTGAACCTTGGTAAAATTTTGAAATACTTATCATCTTAAGTTTTTTTAATTAACTGAAACATGCTCATGAAAACACTGTAAATATGAGTTCGTTAACTTATGCATTTCATCACAATAATAATAGAGACCAAAATTTTAATGGGTATTTAAGGCGAACAGTTTTATTCAGAATCAATAAAGTCAAGGTCAAATAATAAATATTTCAAAACAAACAAATGTACTTTATAATGACTGACTTTTTATTTGGAAGTTTTTTCTACTTTTTTTTTCTTTTACAATTTTTATTCACAGTTAAGTCATAAAATTCGAAAGAATTGAAAGGTATCAGCATTGATGTAAAATACTGCATTAGTTTCTTTTTAAAGAAACTGTAGTAGGTTGGTAGACAATGCATTGGGCTTCAGAACTAAAAGAACTTGTTTCATAAATTTTTTTTTTAATTTTTTCATTTAACAGGTGTATGGAAATGTAATGATAGTTAACTAATATTTCAATAAACATATTTGCTTAATGAAAAAAAGCTTTTTTCAATGCTCTTAGTACATGAATCCATTAAGTTATTACATCTTTATGATAATGGATGCTACTTTTGTGTGTCAACGTTGTTGTTGCTTCTTATCCCCCTAGGTAGACAGCAACATCTAGATCAAGTCAACTAACACGTGTGTTCTCGTAGAAGGAAGGAAGAGGCAACTTCTGTTGTGATGGATCACCCGTAGGTAGAAATCTGACTTGGCTCTGTGTCGAAGAATTAGGACATTGCCCTCCGAGAGGACTGTGAGGTGAAACTACCCCGCATTTGCGTATCGTACGGGAGAAAACCTGGAAAACTCCCACCAGGTAGTCCGACTAACAAGTCGAGATGCTGCAAATCAGAAATGGCATCGAGTCTCCTCGTTTTCTGAAACTGTGTCTACTACAAAGCCGTGAGCAGATTGAATCCCGAGTCGGGCTATGTGTATCAAGGTTATAATTAACACGTATTTAATTTCTTCCTACAATGTTACATTGATCATCAATTTTATAAATAATCTTGCTTTTAAAAAAGTTTTGAAGAATTAATAAGAACTAAGTCTTTATGTTCTTTAGAAGTACTAAATTTTTAAATGTACTAGTAAGATAAAGCAAAAACTCCTCTACTATCTCTCCTCACTCACTACTGTGTAAGAATCGGGAAATCGAAACCTCTTAGCTGATAAGGAAGTTGTTAATTATTAGTGATTTTGAGATTAATAATAGTTAAAAGTAGCATATACTTAACTTTAAAAAGTTGTTCCATGTGTTTCTAATTTAAAGGGTTGCTTAGTTTCATCTATGAGAAAGACCTCACTAGATTCTTTCTCGAGTTTCACATTTTCTAAATCATGCATATAAGCAATTTAATATAGCTAATTCTAATCACTATAGTGCTTTTTACTTTCTGCATTAAGCAAAATAATACAGAAAATATATTGAATTCTTTTATTTCGTATAATAAGGACAGTATATTTAATAACATTTTTCAATACATATAGTTCGTAGATTTCAAGATCAAATATAGATTTCAAGATGTAAAGCGTAAACAGGATTTAATTCATTTTTGAAGCATCTGAATTTGTATACTTTTTTCCCTTATTGTCAAGGGCATGAATGCCTAAGCTAAGCTTCAGAGTAAATAGAGAGTTTTTGCTTACCGTACGTTAGTTACCGTAGGACGTCCGTTAGCTTTTTTTCCCTAGGGCGCATGCTCATTGTAAACTGAGCATGCGCGCTAGGGATAAAAAGCTAACGGACGTCCTACGGTAACTAACGTACGGTATGCAAAAACTCTCTTATGACAATTAGAGAAGTTTAAGCAAAATAACTTTGATCTTAACTCACAATAAAAATAATGAACTGATAATATATAACTGAATATTCAAAAAAAAAAAAAAAAAAAAAAAAAAAACTCAAGTGAGGTTTGATGGCCAATTGACTAGCCCTTTGGCCGTTAGTACCACAGGCTCCATGTGCGAATCCTGGATATTTGTAAGTGGTTCGGAATCCACGTTAAACTGTAGGTACCGATCAAATTAGCCTTAAGTGAGCAAAAGTAAAAAAAATAACCGTAGAGCGCAAACTAAACAATTCAAAATGGCAAATAATTAGATGTTACGATGCGCAGAGTTAGTCGGCATTAAAAAAATAATACTTCTTCCAAGTACTTCTAACTGATTTTTCTTCATTAAAATTGAAAATCTGTTCGTATATAATTATTAACCCAATCGGTAATGATTGAAAACTTAGTCATACTATAGAAGAAAGTCACGTTATCTTTACACGTTATTTTAAAGCTACTTTTCTGCATTTATGTATGTTGTAATAATGCATTTCTGTTCGTATTGTAGTTGCTTTTCTATTTGTCCTTGTTTTCTATTTATGTATTGTATTCGTTTCCCTTGTCATTCTGATTGTTTAACCCATAATGTACAGACTGAGAACTTGTTCATAATATAGAAGAATGTCATACAATTTAATCATGTCATTTTGTTTTCGGAGAATTTATATTCTCTTCCCTTCCAACAAAATTTCATAATGTGTTATTGTTTTTCTGCTTAATTATTTTTATATTGCATTTGTTTTATTTTACCTGATAGACAACTTCATCAAATATTTTTATTGTATGTTTGTTTTATTTACTGTTACCATACTATTTTTATTCATAGGAAAAGATTTCATATTCCAAAGGTATTCTCTAGGTGACTTTCTGAGAATGACTACCTTCGCTATTTCGTTAAAGTCTTTGTCATTGTGGGTTTGACCACTTCTTCTCAAACAAAAAGAAGTAAGGAAAAAGTGCAAGCGTGCAGAAAAGTTATTTGATTTCTGCTGAAAGTGCATTGAGTCAAGAGTTTTCAATATTTTGCTTTCTAGGACCTTCGGTGTGCGAAGGGCTAGAAAGTATTCAAAAGAGTAGAACGCCGAAATAAATTTTTCTACTTTAATAATTCCTCCCATAGTGCCTTCAGTTTAATTTTTAAAATTTTAGCAATATTTCTAACATTTTTATTTCTTTTTAAATTTTATTTTCTAGTGATATAATTAGAATACTGTTGTAGTTTTTGAATAGTGCTTATTTTGAACTAAGTCATTTGCCACTAGAACGCAGATAGACAGCAGATTCAGCATTACTCAGGGTCTACGGTGGCCTGTTACAATGCACTCGCATTTTCCAGACACAATTTTGAACGAATACTTTTGGGATCTGGAGGCATTTCATCCTCCTCCGTGAACCTAACGGAAGGATTTTCCAGCCTACGGATTTAACGGGTTCATCCCCGGCGTAGAAGCGGGATCTTTTGGTTTGGATTCACTTGTCGGGTTTCGAACACGGTTGTTCTACCTCGAAAACCCAATCCGCTATCCACAATCGCTCCGTCTCTTAAAATCAGAAATGAGGGGGTAGGAGTACTGCACTTTATAAAGACATGGGTGCAGTACATTCGGCGTTACTATTTTAATGCGAGGCAAGATGGTTATTACATAAGACATTTTTGCAAAGTGTTTATAAATTAAGAAATGATATCACCATTTTTCTAGAAGAGCAAAACCGACCGGAAGCCGAGAAGTTTCGAGACGGTTTATTCATGATAAAATTGAGCTACTTGATGGACATATTCGAGAAATTGCATACTTTGAATCAACTCCAAGGAGCAAGCACGCATACTATGTTGGATAAGGGAAATAAATTGTATACCTTTTGTAAAAAGTTTGAATTGAAGAGCAAAAATACCTACCAAAACCTAGAAATTTTTGCAAATGTGGATGAATGTGTTAAAACTTACAAAGTTGAAGAACAGCATGTGAAAGTTGTTTTTGTATCAATCATTTAGCCATGCTGACGAAGAATTTTAAAAAGTATTTTCTTGCTCATGACAACTTGGTAGCAACTTACGAGGAGTTAGGGATCCATTTCAAAATACTTCCGAAGGTCTCTCAACTACTGAAGGAAAACTCTTCATAGACTACTTAAGAATGAATTAGGAAGGAAGGATTTTATTTAGGAAGAGAGTCATGTGTACACACGAGAGCCACATGAATTCACTATAACTTCGTCGCGGATCACAAATGCGCACACACACATACCCCAAAAATCTTGCACATTATTTCTAACACATATATATTTCATTTCTTTTAATATAATAAGAAATAAATTATTGTAATAAAAAAGCAAATATACAATTTATTAAGGCTTTTAGAATGTGTTTCAATTTTTGTAGTAACCAAACATAAAAATTAAGAGTCAAATTCCACTTCTGGACTTGCAAGTTTGGCAAGTGATTTGATCTTGTTTACAATAAAAGGAATAATGAATAAAATATTTCTCTAATATCTAAATGCTTACTTTTTATATCAAATTAAAGCTGGGTCGAATTTTCTGTTGTCACCTTTCATCAAATTACGAAAAATTTTCCCAAAAAATGTTAATCGTAGTTTTAGATTAAATGCTGCTAAATATAATTAATTAATTAATTAGTAAATTAGTATTGATTAATTAATTACCTAGGGTTACGGTCTGTGAATCATTAGCTTCATTCTCTAAGTTCATCATTCTCCAAGTCATGATCATCATAAAATATCATCAATTATTTATTAATCTTCTGTGCTCAAGTTGTCGAAAAGAAAAAACATAATTGTGAAAAGCAGATTAAATGAGAAAGAAATCTGAGAAAAACAGTTGTTAATGATAAAGAAAGTCTAGAACAAGAATTGTTAATTAAAAAACGCTTTGCGGGAATTTAAAAAAAAGTTCATATTCATTCCGTTGTCTTTGAATTCCATGTGTTTTTTAATGCTAATTAAAGTTCAACTCGTTCATTACCTTTTGATGTATTTCCTGAAATATCCTTTAATTTCGTTTGTGCAATTAGATTCATTCATTTATTCCTACGCATCCATTGATAGAGTACAATAATAATAGTAATACCATTGATGTCTTTCATTCCATACAAATAAAATAGCAAATTTTCTTTTTATTTGTGATATTTCTTGTTAAACTTCCGGAAGTCAGAATAAGGAAAATTCTTCGCAATTGTCGGGTTCTCGTCATTACCTTAAAAACGCATTTCACAATTAATATAAAAATATTTCGCAAGGTCTTTACTCTTTTAATTTCGAAACAGAAATCGAAAAAGAAAACGAATATGTATTTCAGAATAAATAGGCTTCTCTAAATTACGCAAATGTAATGTAAATTTCTTTCTTTTATTGATCTTAGAACAGGAAAGTTATTACCTTCAGGGGTAAATGCCTCGCATTTGCTTGTCGTATTAGAGATCATCGGGAAATGTCCACCTGGCTGTCGATGAAAAAGAAAGTTAAGTTAAATGATTACTCTTGCTGTTACAATATCTACTGAATCTCTTTGTTTCTGAAATAACTATAGTGCATACCATAATGAATTCGAGCAGCCCACCGACGATGAACTTAAAGCTTTTAAAAGAACTACATCATTTGCTTGTATTAGAGAACTTCCAAGCAGGTAACCTGCTTGTGTATGCAAACAAATTTGTAAAATCAATAAAGCTATCAAATACATTTGCCAATCAACATTTACTAGCAAATCATCATTTGAAAAATAAATGCAAATCTGAGGTTATCGACTACAAAACATAAAGCAGAATCACAAGAAAGTTATGGAATATGTGTTACATCAAAAGCAGATTAAAGAAGGATCCATTCAATCAGGTATCATGGCCAGATGTCAAGGAAGAAATTATTTATTAAAGTAAAGAATCGAAAATTTTTAATTTCATCTGCCAGAAACACGAAAAAATGTCTTTCCAGTGCTATATTTGCAAATGTAATAAATTTGAAGTTGGTTATTAAATAAAGATTTGCTGAAAGTCGAAAGAAAAATTTTAAAACTTATTCCATTCGCTAAACACGGCGATATGTTGTGAAGTTGAATTTTATCCTCTGAAATAGTCAAGTTCGAATTTACTGATGGCATAAGGGTATATTGTATATTGAAATAAAACATATAAACAAATGTATATTGACTATGTAACATATAAACAAATGTATATTGACTGTGTAACATATAAACTAAAATTTAAAATCATCAGTCGAAAATTTCGGTCTACAAAAGAGCTTGAAGTTCTATCAGGATAACAATTCTAAGCTTAATCTGCCTTGAATGTTTGATTGTAGCTGCTTTACAATTGTAAAGAAGTCATAAATAAGTATCTAAGTCATCAGATTTGGATCCAACAGAGCATATTTGAACAGAATTTGAAAAGAGAATTCCGAAATATAAATTTTCCTTAAAATAGCAGCTAAAATCTGTAACGGCTGAAAATGGAATAAAAATTGGTCCATAATTTATTAAAAAATACTTCGAATTTATACCAAAGCAATAAAAGGTGTTCTAGCTTGCGGATATTCAATTAAGAATTAAAAAATGTTTAATGAGAAATTGAAAAATTATTATCGAACTTAAAATTATTTTACTTATAATACTTGTAGAACTTAATTCTTTATTATTAAATTCTTTTCTTTACCCTTAATTTTTCTTTTCTAATTCTTTCTTATCCGAAAACTTAATGTGTTCCACACGTTCATTCTTTCATCTTGTGTTATTTATTCTAAAACGAATTTTTCTCAATCATTAAAACAAAATGTAATTAAAAAGAAAAATAGGTTCAAAACAATAAATTTGCACAAATTTGTTTAATAACCTTTTTATTTAATAGTTTGTATACGTGGCATGTTATGAGAAAACTTTTGTGAGGCTCTGTATATCAGCTTTTAACAAATCATAATTTATTATTTTTTTTAATTTTTAATGTTTTGAACATTCAGTTTTGAGTGCAATCATCTCTTATTCGTAAATCACTGATATAAATAAATTAATTACAATGTTAAAGTTACAATGAAATTTAAATTTATCATGAAAAGTGATGGGAAGGAGAATGAAATTAAATAATTTAAGATTCATTGCCTTACAGCATTACTATGCTAGAAAAATATGGATGAGACGTTTTGTTGTTTTTATATGCTAAAACTAATTAGTCTTGAAATGTAATAAATTATGTACATCAAAAAATACTCCAAATAAATATCGAAGACGGAAATTCAAAAGAAAACAAACTCTTTTAAGAGCAAATGCGAATGCATTCTAATCTTTTTCAATTATGAGTACATCGTGTATTGGTTGACACAGCAGACGATAAGATGAGATTACTATTCAGTAGGTCAACAACCTACGCATGAAAAAAAAAAGCCTACGAAAGGCGAGAGCTGCAAAAATAAATAATTTCAGGAAGGAAGGAGTTGGCAGCTGATGGAGTTTCGTCGTGTTCGTTCACTGAGTTAAATTTATTGGATCTCCTGGTTGTAGCTCTCGGTCCTAGCATTCCGAAGCGATATTTTCGGTATGCTTTGGGTTGGGTTAAGTTTTCTACGTTTACTTTAAGAAAATAGAACTAGATTATGAAGACAGGGTCATGGCTACTGCTTCTGTTTAAACATTTAAAATGAAAATCCCAAAGAAGGGAGTTTCTTATTTGTTATGGTTAGCCAGTGTATTCTGTCAGCTTTAATCAGATATTTTAGTTTAGTTTAAAATTGAAGCATTGTTATTTTCCAATATTAAAAAAAAAATCATTAAAGCACAATTAATAAAGTTATTCATTTTATAAGAATAAATAATGTAAATCTGAATTTACCAACGCAAAATTAAATTTAACTTATTTTTTCTCAGAATTAACACATTTAATGAATGAAAAACATACATTCAATACAAATGCGCCAATTTTTAGTTCAGTTATAATTCGTTAGTTGTATATTTGGTGCATTGCTTTATATCCTTTCAAGAACATTCACTGAGAAGGAATTTATAAAATATGCAGCTGTAATGTCATTTATTTTTGAATAGACAATTCTTTGATTTTCTTAAATTTGCTTATGATTATTATCTACATCTAAGTTCATCTTTTAATTTCAGTATATTTTAAGACAATAAAACTTTTGCTCTTTACCTCAACATTGTATTTGTGACTTGCTTATTTTGTATACGTGTATTTTGTATCAAGATTGCTATCAAATTTATATTACTGGTTTATTTTTAGAGATAGATAAAACAATACTAACGTCACTATATATAATAAGTATGTATTTATGCTTGTGATTTTTATACTAAAAATAAAAAAGTAAAGAAAAATACAAAATTTTGTACAATAAAATAAGTAAACAATTAGATCAAGATAATATTATTTACTGTACTCTATTCTATTTTTATAATATTTGTCACGGGAATACTCAAAGACATTTTATTTAAATGCTCAAAAATTAAAATAGTTTACAACATTATCATTACAGTAATCCGAAATTCTTTGATTGTTTAAGTATAAGACAAAAAAAAAAAAAAAAAAAAAGAAATTAAAGTAAATTAAAAAAAAATTTTTGAATCGTTTTCTAACCTAATTAGTTGCGAAAAAACATTTAATTGCATAAGTTTAAGTACTTTGTATCGTTAAACTTACTTATTATTCTTATAATGTAACTACCATGAAAGGAAAACAAAGCATGTCATTCTATAATAGTTGATCTAACCTATTAAATAAAGTATTTGTTTCATTTTATTTCAACATGAAATAAATTATTTTGCTACATTAAAAGCAGCAATTTGCAAATATTAGTATATGTAAACAAATGTAATGTTATCATGGTCGACGTACTGGTTCTTTTTCTCTCATATATTTGTACAATTTATTACCGAGCTCACAATTACTCATGACTAAAATTACAGACATTTTCTCTTCTTCTTTCGAATAAAGGTTATAAGCACTTCTGCTTAACAATGCTTTCAAAGGAAACTAATATACGTTACTTGTAAATTCTTATATCATATATTATTTTGACGGAAGTTTATTGATATTTATATTAATATTTCCTGTATTAGAAACACCTCTTTAGGGTTTTAATTACTTCCTCTCAAGTACAACATAACCTTTTTGTGGATCGCATGCACCGATATTTTACATATAAGTAATATTTTCCCGTTATTTAATGTAAGGTTTTATATCCTGTAATCTATACTTTCCTTATGAAGGATATCCTATTCCACATCCTATTAGTAGCCGGGGTACTATGTCTTAAGGATTGCGGGAGAAAGTGGGCGACATGTATCCATATTAATATGCTGTCATCCTTATGCTGGAAGCACCATTTCAAAGGGTAAGCGCTGTTATCTAGAATGGTGTGGGAGAAGGTAATTAATTCTGGAAAAACTGTATTAGGAGAAAATATGTACAACTCTTAATCAAGCAATAAAAGTATATTAGAAATACTTTGTGGAAATCTTCACCGAGTCTACTCCTTTTCTAAATCAGTGGCTGCAATGCACGCCACCAGACGCCATCACTCTCTGGTTGATTGAACTGCTGGCTATGTAAGCTATCACGAGTTAGACTAGCCTGATCTTAAACTTTCATTTTGTTGTTGCACAAGTAACTACTTAAATTTAACTCATAGAATTTTCTATTTTACACTTCTTATTTCATAATATTCTAATTGTTTTATCTTTATCTATATCCTGTAAACAACATCGCTAAGAAATGTTACGCAAAACAAAGTTCAAAAACTGCTGTGTATGTTTGTAAAAATGTATAAAAACACAACAGAATTCTTTACATAAAACTATAAGATAAAAATTGTTTTTTGGAATTTTCTCTGTGACTAGAAATTTATTATACTTTTACCTGCTATAAGCATTCAATAAATAATTTTGACTTAGGAATAAACTAAAAAATAACACTAACAATAAACAAATATTTATTATTAAATCTAAAAAGTTAAGGCATTCACATTTATATTCCTCGTTATTTTATAATACAAATCTTTAAAATATACATAATAAAAAAAAAAAAAAAAAAAAAATGTATGAAAACCAATAAAAAAATAAAAAAAAAAAAAAAAAAAAAAATACAGATTCCGTTAAATTAACTTTAATTTAAACTGAAAACTATTTCTTTCATTAGAAAACATAAGATAATTATCTTTCTCTTTTCTCTTTCTTTATTATTTGCTTTATTACTTACACACATACATTATCTATTATTCTTGTAATAAATAAATCAATAACATTGAAGAGAATTAGATCACTTTTAAACTTTAAAATTATTTTTATCTCAAAAAATTAGGCAATTAATATTATTTTTATTAATCCCTACAATTCAGGATTATAAGTATAATTCCAAGCAATTTATACGTGGAGTTTGTCATTGTGTCGATTCTCAGATGGTTGAAAAAAGAAGGGAAAAAAAAATGCTACATTACATTAAAAATCAAAAGTTTAATTTAAACTGAAAACTATTTCTTTGATTAGAAAATAAAAAAAATAATTACCTTCCTCAGAAATTATTACTTGTTTTATTACTTACACTCATTAACTATTGTTCTTGTAATAAATAAATCAATAATATTGAAGAGAATTAGATCGTTTTTAAAATTTTAAATTATTTTTATCTCAAAAAATTATGGGATTAATATTACTTTTATTAATCCCTGCAGTTCAGGATTATAAGTATGATTCCAAGCAATTTATACGTGGAGTTTGTCATTGTGTCAATTCTCAGATGGTGGAAAGGAGAAAAAAGAAATTAAAAAAAAAAAAACCTTCGCCTTTTCCCAACGAAAGGTCATGCATTATCGATCATGTGTTCACCAATAACTTGGAATGTTTTCATTCTTAGACCACTAAATCGCGAATGACTTCCCCGTTTTACCGAAATTAGCTATTATGGTTAAATTTATTAATATTTTATTATATATTTTTTGTTTGTGTATGCAGATCAAACAGTGGAAACTATTGTTTCATTAAAAAATAAAAGCTCGGAAAATAGCAATTATACATAATTCGGTTTTATTAAACAATAAAGCATGATTTAGGGGAAAAAAAAGTTCGATTTTATAATCATTAAAATTCGTTCATTCGTTCAAAAATTCAATTCATTCATGGAAAAAATTAGTTTTTTTTTATTTAAGTATATGATTGCTGTTTATCAAAAGCTTCAATTGTTTTTGTTATAGTAAATACAATAATTTTCTTCGTTCAAGAATTCGATTTCACGTTTTAAAGAGAAACATCTTAAAAATTAAAAGTTAAAAAAAAACACAAAAAAAAACACACGAAATTCTTATAATTTTTTGTAAAGAAAGGTTGTCAGTAATACTATTTCCTAAATTCTTACTATTTTCTCTTCAAAATTTAAAAAAAAAAAAAATGTTTGTAATGGATTGGATATTATGGAATTATTAAAATAATAAAAACTAATACATTTTTCTTCAAAAATGCGGAGATAAATTATAAGAATCTCAGATTTGCTACTTTACCTAGAGGTAGATGTAATAAAATTCTTCTATGAGAAATACACTTACATAATAGATTTGACTAGTTTAACGTATTAATGGTGCATAAAAGTTATTTAAAGCTTTATTTCAATAAATGTTGTATTTTAAAACACAATTATAAAAGTCGTAGTTTTTCTATACAATGATTACAGTTAATATGAATTATCGGCTATGTACTATTTGAATTATTATTTTCTGAGGATATCGCATAGATTATATATCAATCTGGAAAATAAATAACAACAACCATTATCTAAATTATAAATGAAAAAATTCCGTTTATTAAGAAGACATTCAGAAAACGTGAAAGTAAAAAAAGTTAAACTAATTCAATCGATTCATCAGTAAAGTAAAAACATTTTCAAAGTTATTAACACATACACAGATTTTTTTTTTCTTAAGAATTTCCTAATTTGGCTTACTAATATTTTTTTTTCATTTGGGTTGACACAAATGCGGGAAGGTTCCCAAAAGGTCTTCCAGAAATCCCAAAAAGAAGTTTTCTAAAAGTCCTAAAAAGGAATTAATTCACATTCCAATCATCTCTTTATAACTGATAGAAAGCAGTGAGGTTTTTCGATGAAATGTAACAATATTGTCGCGTATTTCTGATTTAAATACTCCTTCATATTACATCCTCCCATACTTCTTGGGATAACATGTAAGAAATTCGTATCGTTTTCCAGGAATCAAGCGGAAGAACTTTCCGGTCTACGGATGCATCACGCCCATTATATCTTGTCATAACTACCGAAGTTCCCTTAAGCGGTTTCGAACCGGTATCCCCAAATTCAGAAGCCCAATGCATTATCCCTCAAGCTCTTCCATGCCCTATAGGCGGCTTGGTGGCCAATTGGATAACGCTCTGGTCCATGGTACCACATGCTTCAGGTTTGAATCCTGGCGGTGGCCTGGATGTTTGTTAGGGGTTCGGAATCCACGTTAAATTGTAGGTCCCGGTCTAATTAATCCAAAGTGGGCAATAACTGATCGTAGAGAGACAAGCAAATCAATCCAAACCGTACCATATAATTTAACAGTATTCACTAAATTCCCAATATTTTGTTTTATCCAAAAACTAGTAAATGTATTCAGTAAAATAATTTTAATTGAGAATAAAATCTTCCTTTTCCTCCTCAATATTATATAATGTACATACTAATGAAAATGAGGAGAAATAAATGAACCTTCTTAAGATAATTATTAAAAATGTTTGTCTTTCTTATACAAATTATTATCTCATTTCTTATTTTTTTTAACATCGCCTTAAGTTGCAAAGAAAAAGATTTTTTTTAAATTTATATTTTTCAAAAAAGAGCCCCATTAAATCTGTCTTTTTAATTCTGTTTTCATATCGACCGGATATTAACTCTGGATATCAAAATAAATTCATTTTATTTTCTCACACATGACAGCTTCCGTTGACTTAGTGTCTTTTCTCTGTCCTTGAGAGCAAGTAATAAAGGAACTTTTTAAGATATAAAGCTTAAGATGGATCAAGGGGACGAAAACCTAAACAGATCTGTAAGCTCTTGAAAGGCGAAGAACTCCGAAAGGCTATAGAGATAAAAAATTAGGATAAATTTCTCAGAAATTCGGATATGCACACTTTTTTGCGATCTACTTCGTAAGATAAATTTTAATTTTCGAATGTATGTGTTATGAATAAATAAATAAAGCTCTTGGAGTTCTTTCTTATATTGCTTTTTTAATAGAGTTTAGAAATAACAGCTTATGAAATGAAAACACTATATCACTACAAAGATATGATCAAAATAGAAAATGAAAAATGAATTGCAATTTTTTTTTATACATCGTGCATTTCGAGTTGGCTCTTGGTATACCATGAACAACAGTGTAGAATGGGAGGCTTTTAGGGAGTTCATGGAGTTCATGTGTAACTGCCCTTTATATGAATGTTGCATGAAAGAAACTAGGAAAACTTCCCTCAGACAGCCTGACTGTCGATGAGAGTCGCTGAGTTGCAAGTCGTGCTGTCACAATCAGTTTTTTTATAAAAAATATCAACTTTTAGAATTATTGAAAACAGACTAATCAATCACAGAATTACAATCAATTAAAGAAATACAACCAATCAATAACAGAATTTTTTTTTAAAAAATATAAACACTTATAATTATTGAAAATTAATACTAATTTTATTTCTCTAGAAATCATTCGTTATTGTAGAATGGTGAAAGTAATTTTAATAATGGAAATAATTTCAAAGTATTCTTAATTTTTTTAAAAATATGATTATTGACAGAAAGCAAAGGCGAATACTTGCTGCTAATATTCATATGATTCGAGCGTGTTCGAATATCTATTTAACTGTAAATACCGTTTTCTTTGAAAGCTACCTGTATGTACCTGATTAAATATTTATATATAATATAAATATTTAATCTTGAACCATTTTCTGTCCCTCTTGTTAGTTGCATTCTTTATGAAATAGCTATCATGAACAAACAACGGATTGCTTTTGTCTACTGCACAATTAGTTTTAGTCTTAAATAAAATTTTAAAGGGTATTTTTTAGCGTTTTCCCCAATATGTTTAAGGCATTAGTAAAAACTGATTTAAGAATCTGCCTATGCTATCTAATTTAGCAATCTCATTTCAGAAGTGAAATTTTTTTTTCTATTACATCCTGTTTTGTTTGAGTTACGCCAAATGAACTTTTCTTAAACCAGGCGATACAGTCATCTGTTGATTTCAACGATTTTCACACGTTCATGGTCCAGCAAGCTCGAAATGAACTACAGAGAAATTTGCAGAAAATCTATTTAGAAATCCTTGTTAATTCATGAAATACTGTTAAGTAATCTTGGACAGAGAGAATCAGACCTAGAAAATTGTTAAATTCAGATATTTTACATTAAATTAGAAGCAGGGACAACTTTACCATTGAGGAAGTTTGAGTACAACCCCCTCCAGGGAATTCTTCGATTTAAAGGCCTCTCTCTGTATATATGTAGACACACACGCATAATATGGATAATATGTGTGTCCGTGTGCGTATGGCAAAAACACCTTGACTCGTTTTTAGTACCATGGACTCTTAATAACGCTAAGTACCTGGTATTTTTCCATATTTAGGTTTCATTCGCGAATGTTAGGCTTAGCCCTCTGGTACTTCTTAATTTCAGTGCTTCTGTAATATTTTGGCCATGCTTGATGCAGCGGCTTTAAGCGCGGAGATTGCTTAAGATTCTTTTTTTTTTTTAATTAAACACTTCAATAGATTTCTATAGTTATTTTGCGTAAGACTGACACAGCATTGAACGCATTGAGGGTTGGCCTCTGTAATTATCTCTTGTAATTTGAATGTGAGGTACTGGCTTATTTTGCTATAGTTTGATGTAGCCTGTTCGCTAATAGCTTGTGGCTATGCATCTTTCATCTACTCTGCGTTTGGTATTAAGAGTTATATATTTAAATATATAGGCCGACATTCCGAAAGAAAAGTTAGTTCCAATGAATAAAGGGAATCCATAAGATAGAAAGTTCTTCCGTGGAACCCCAGTTGGAGGCGAAGATGAGAATCTTACTTAGGAGTGTTCTTTCTAAAATAACACGTTATTCACATTACAAAAATGTACAAAGAGACACAAGGAATAACAAAATAACAATTTTTCCATGCTTTTTTTAAAACAAACATTAATAATTTATAGGTGTTTGTAGATTATTATTGCTTTCAATTCCAATGGCATTGAGTTTATTAGTCTAGTTCGTGCCGCGTTGCTCCGTGGGATTAATATACGAAATGAAACAGCAAGAATGTTTTAACTTTTTTAAACAGTTACTGATGTTTTTCTTTATAGCACAGGATTCACTTACTTTAAACTAAATTCTTTGCATACCAGAGGAAGGATTATGTGCCAGTACACGAAAAAATGTCATAGATTGGAACAATTTTATAGACCAATTAATTTACAGTTGTCAACTGTTTGTATAGAAATCAGATAATGCTGTCAAATTTTTTTCATTGCTTTGTGAAGGATTTGTGGCATTTAACATGGCAAAAACTTGGAGTTAAGATAGAAACTTGTCAAGTAATTCAGATGCTTTTATATTCTTTTTAGCAACTCAGATAGTTTTTATTTCTTTAAAAATAAATCTGATTTTTAGCCATCTCATCTCTTTAATTATTATCCATCTTTTCATGCTTTAGGTTTTATAAATTCGCCTATAATTGCTTTTGCTTAAAAGCTACAATTCCTTTTTACTTAACTACAATTTTAATTTTAGTTACATGATAACATGTGCTTTAAAATAAAACTTTTAAAACAAACCATCTGGTGATAATTTATTTAGATAAAATTAAAGAAACAGAATATTATCTAATATATGACAGATGGAATTGATTCTGACACATACGTGATCGTTAAGATGTTGACAAAAATTTTCAATGGTTTATAAGTTTTTGATGTTCCATACATATTGAAATAAACCATTTATAAATTCCAAATTACAAAAATGAAATATGAAATTCGTGGCCAGGATAAAAAAAACTTTCAAGTAATGGTCATGTAAATGACATATCAAATGCGATTAAATGTTAACAAATTGAAAATTATTAAAACAGCTTTCAACTTTCCTTTCGCTACATATTTTTTTTTTTATCTTGAAAGTTAAAAAATCAATAAACAAAATTTTTCAATAAAATTTTGACTACAAATAACAATCCACTTTTACATATTGTAAATAAATTATTTCAAACATTTTAAATTGTTTTAAAATGTACAACATTTCCCTAGAATTACACATCTGGCGTAAAGTTAATCATAAATTTAAGATATTTTATTATCACGATTTAATTTAAGAAAAAAAAAAAAAAA
>BPLQ01014910.1:1646802-1801256 GCA_021605075.1 Caerostris darwini
TTTTATCCAAATCAAATAAATAATAATAATTGTAAATATATCCCAAATTATATCAAAATTAAGTACCTCAAACTCTATGAGGTTGTGTAATATAAAAATATTTTAGTAAATTAGAGAGTTACTAGAATTAGAGGTGATGTACCATAATGTGGACATTTTAGTTAATTAATTAATAAATTAGAAACTTTTAAGCTTTTAACCATTTTTTGTTATTAATTCAGTGATACATTAAAATCTCTGCTTTTTCTTAAATCTCATTTTTTTACTCTTTTTATATTTATGTGATATCTGCCTTTTTTTTTTTTATCATTACTAGAAACTTTAAATTCTGTAATCTTTCACTGATAAAAATTTGTATATTGCCAACTGAAAATGTTTTGCAAGCCAATTTTCAAAAGTGAATGAGTGTATATATATATATATATAAACTTATCAATGCTAACACTCAGTTTAAAAAAAAAAAATTAACTGTAAAAAAAATTATTATGGAATTAAATAATTGCTCATTAATCCATATTTATTCTCTGATAAACCAATTTATTGCAACTGATCTTGTAACATTATAGACATTCTAATTAAAACAATTCTTTTCTCGATATTAATTCATAATATTCTATCCCGCTCGAAACAGAAGAAAACCTGTATTTTTGTTCTAGGTAAACTTGCGCAAATATGTTTACAAGTTTTCTTATTAGTAAATCAGTGATTGAAACAAATAAATACAAGGTTAAGATTAGGGTGGAAAATAAATCAAAGGTATCATTCAATCAAAAAAAAAAAAAAAAAAAAGTAGTAAAGCTTTTTTAACATACATGACGACCTTTAAAATGTATTTGATACCAAAATATATATATAAAAAAAATCATATCTACACTTTTAATATGCTGCAATATACACTACAGATGCAATTTGTGAGAAAAAAATAATTATCATCTGTACATCTGACACCCTCCCAGACATTTTTTGACATTGAAGGTCACATCCGTTGCACTCCCCAATTTTCCCTCTTAAATATTTTCCCCTCTTGCCCATAAAACTGCTTTTTGAATTCAAGGCATTACTCGCAATTCCGGTTCTCTCTGAAGATAGTTCATATTAAATTTATAATAACAATAAAATTTGCCGCTAAAATCTGATTCGGCTGTTTGTTTAAGCACTGCATGTAGTCGTACCCGAATGGTATCTAAGCCTAAACCCTGTTAAGATTTTTTATAAAGATAGCAGCAAGAAAAAATACGTAGAAAAATAAGTTCTAGTTGAGAAAAAAAAAGTGTAGAAGAGAAAAACATTTGGACCAGTTTTTCCGATATCTCATAAAATGCAACATATAAAAAAAATGTATTTGATGATTTTATCTTGCGATTGCTAAAATTGCATAAGAATTCTTAAATGAAAAGAAATAGGAGCCTTTTTTTATTTTTTTTTTTATTAACAAATCGCAGAATCCAGTAGATTAAAGTGACATTGTCAATAATTTTAAACAACTTTAGTAAAATTTAAGTTCAATTTGAAATTAATTCAAATAACATTTTTAATGATTTTGTTTACCTATATTCAATCTACAAAGTTCACACGCAATTAAATCAAAAAATGAATATGAATTCACATTGAGTTGGGCAGCTTTTGAAGTCATTTATGGTTATTAAAAAATTATATTAGAAAGATGCAAGAATTACAATGATGTGATTGTACAATACGAATTAATGTGATTGTACAATATGAATTAATGTGATTGTACAATACGAATTAATGTGATTGTACAATACGAGTTAATGTGATTGTACATTGTAAATTATAAGCTACAAATTAGAAAGTTGAGGGCAAATGAATCAGAATATTAGTTGTTGTTACAAGACTGTATGATAAGTCTGTGGCCTGAAAAAGAAAACATTTTTTTTAAGGCAAATATCATTTTATTTTTTAACATTCTCTCCTTTTAGCTCAACACAGTGATTCCAACGATCTTTTAACTTTTTTTTACGCCGTCCAAATATTCTTTCCGTAAACGGTCAAAATACCCATCAGTTTCCCATTTAACCTCTTTATTTGAATGAAAATGTTTGCTTGCGAGCCATCTTTTCAAATTCGTGAACACATAATAGTCATAAGGGTCGAAATCTGTAAATACGGCGGGTGGTCAAGCAATTCGTAGAGTAATTCATTTAATTTAGCGTAAAGTCTTGATGAAACAGCATTTTTTCTTCTTCGCTAAATGAGGCCGTTTTTTTTTTATCTCTTTATCCAAACGGTCCAAAAATGATGCACAATATTCTTCTGTGATTGTTTTACCTTTTTCAAGGTAATCAATCATTATTATACCACGTGCATCCCAAAAAACTGTTTCCATGACCTTTCCAGCGGATTGTTGCGTTCTCGGTAGCTTCGGAGTGCTTTCACCGGTTGGAACCCATTGTTTTGCTTGCTTATACGATTCAGGAATATAGTGGAAATTCCATGTTTCATCAATAGTGATGTATCGACGAAGAAATTCAGCTTCGTTACGCTCAAATTGCTCCAAACAACGATGAGAATCACGAACACATTCACATTTTTGATCAATGTGAACTGACGCGGCTCCCTTCACACACATAGCTTTTTCATATGCATATGATGATGCAAAATACTATCTCTCTGCTCTTTTGAGATGCGTGCGGCCTCAGCTAACTCCCACATTTTCAAACTAAAATCATATCATAGATTTTTTCAATCATTGCTGCTATTGTTACCTCATTTAGACGAGCTAGATTCGACCTATCACTAGTGCTTCTGTGCCAATTTTAATTCCGCCATCCAAATTTTAATCATCGAATTTGATGGAGCAAATACTCCATAATGTTTATAGAATTTTTCTTTAACTTCTTTTGCGTTTTTGACTTTCAAAAATAGTGTTTTATCACCACACGAAGCTCAATTTTTTTGACGGTGAAAAAAAAAATCAAAAGAAGATTGCTTTCTATGGCTCTTAAACTAACATATAGAATGGCGTAAAATTTGACATGGCTTGTTTAAAGATTTGTTTTATATGGTATCAAAAAAATTTTTTTTATTTGTGGTGATACCTCGCTTTAGGTGGCAGACTTATAAGACAGTCTAGTACTATTATTAGTAGTATTTATGACGAACCATAAAACAGTCATGGACAGACAGAATATTACCCTCCGCGATGACTTTCAGGACCAACTATTTTGAATATGCCTGTCATACTAAAGAAATATCGAAAAAGCTCCGAAACTTTTAAGCTAGCAGTGAGGGACACTTACACACTCTTTCAAAGTCGAGGCAATGTGTATGTGTGGCATGTAGGCATGTAAGGGCAATGTGTATACCCCTCACACCACGCCACCGCAATGAAAGTTTTATTGGTTAAGCATACATGTAGACTGGTAGTCTGTACTCTTTGCTGATGAGTCCAAATTTTATATCCAAAGTAACTCAAGAAGATTGTAGATCTGGTGGAAGCAGGGAGCCCGGTATTTTCCCAGTCATATCCATGAAAACGACATGCATACCGATGGGAAGATATCACTTTGGATAGCCCCATTAACCGATATATCGTTCCAAGAGGCACCATTAGTTCTCAATTACATAGCGACAACATTCTTGAAGCAATTGTTTTTCTTTATGAAAGTGCAATTGGTGAATCCTTCACCCTAACAGACGGCATTGCTAGACCACACAGAGTTCGACTGGTGGAGAATTACCTTCGTAAAGGATTATTGTGGGTATAGGATGGCCAGCTCGTTCTTTGGACTTGAACAGGATTGAGCATGTTTGGGATGTTCTAGGGAAACGTATTAACTCTTCCGCAGCAACCCCACAAGGTCTTCGAACTGCCTTGATACAACAATGGGCTTTGGTGCCGATTTACTTAATAAACACCATCATTATGAGAGTGAGATATCGGTTTAGTGTCGTGCTTGCATGACTTTTAGAGGTGATCACACTCCATATTGAAGCTGACCACACATTGAACTCATATAATATGTTTTTTAGTTTGTTTCCATTCTGTATATTTTCAAGACAGAAAATATGCCTATTGATTTTTTTGTGTGTGTGTGTTTGTGTTTATTTTATGAAGCATTGTTTAGTTAATGTTTTAGTCAAATTTCATTAAATTCTGATGAATAGAAATTTCACAGTCACAATTTTTCTGATTTTTTCTAATTTTTTTGGGAATTAATATGTATACAATATATGAAATGGAGTGGAATTAGATCCCTTTTTTATGTTACTTCTAGTGCTCACCTGCCCACAACAACGAATAGTAATTCCCAACAGATAGAAAAGAAACAGTAAAATTATATGAAAATTATAAAATGAAATATAATAAAATATTTTGTTGAACACGAGAAATTCTCAGTCTTAAAAATATATTTAAATTTAATTTAAGCTTTTCTTTCATCCATTGCAGTGAATTCATTTAGATACTCACTCATAATATGAATAAAAACATCAAATTCAACAGAAAACACTTTGAAAAAATTCTGAAATATAAATTTGAAAAGATTTTTAAAATATTCGATCCATTTCTCCGAATTAGACTTATTAATAACACAAGATATATAAGATGACCAACAACACATTATTCAAGCAATTTAAATCTGGAAATATCTTTGAAAATCATACCATTTTATTTTAGATCCAAGTATAATTATCATTAGAACTTCACTATAAACAATTTGTTAACATTTTCTAAAAAGAATCATTGAACAGAAGAAAGCGAATGCCTGCTTAAACGAATTTTTAATGAGAGCTTAGCTTACTTTTATTGTTTGCATCAAAGACAAAGTCAGTAAAAATCCATTCATGTAGCCTAAATAGAATTAACTTTTTTTTTGCATGTCAAATATATAGTTCTAAAAGTGCATTTGAAATCTAGATATATTGCTCCATGCACATCAGATAACAATGCTTTTATTTGCACATCATCTAACAGTAGGTGACTAATGTGTTAAATAAAAAATTGATGTAATCAACACATTACATGGGAAGTACAGAAGTAAAAATAATTGATATTGATATTTAGCAGTTTTTAATTTCTTAAGTTTCGAATTACATGTAACGCAGTTAAATACGAGGTATTTTTGCATTAGTTTTATTGTTATTATTTTTGATGAGAAAATATTTTACTTTTTGATGCGCATACACAGACTATATTATACCCCCCCCCCCCCGGCAACTAGCTTAAAGTGGGAAAATAAAAAAAATGAGCTTCTCATGATTGATCGTTCCCCAGACAGTAGTAGCTTTTTACTTCAGCGAGTCAAAAAATCAAGTACAAACCAAGCCTTTCTGACGTTGAACCACATGCCAAATAACAAACGAAAATAATTGTTGCCTTTTTATTGGTTATCGTATACTTTTTTTTTTGTAATATGTTAAACAATTTTAAAATACAATTTAATGGATCACAATACATTTAAATTTTTACTTCCCGGCTTGATTTTGTATCCGAAAATTATATTATAAAAATCGATCAGAAAATTTATAATCATAACAAACTGGAAATCAATACAAACGAATTAATATTACATATCATTAAATCATAATTATACAGCTTAATTATTACATTATTTCAATTTTTGCTTTAAATTGGAGTTATTTCCGCCTAATTTTATAACAAAAATTTTAAAAAATCAATCTAAATAGGAATTCTTTCCAAAATTGACGTTATAAAATAATATAAGTCTTCCTTTTGCTTTATTTTTTTTAAAGACACAATGAAAAAGAGCGAATTTATTTGTAATCTCCCTTTCCTCTTAACCAAGTTCCGTATACTATCCCTAGAACGATTCATTCGCTGCATAAAACCCTTGTTTCCTTCACACCCGCCCGCTTTCAATCTGATGTCGGTCCCTCCAACTTCACAGCAAAGTCTGCTGGGAAGAGGCCAACTTGTGTTTACTGATTCAGCAGTCGCTCAAGGTCAAAACTGACTGCACGTGCCGCTTTCGTTTCCTATTACGGGCTATGCGGGGTATGCGCAGGTGTAAAATTGTTCCGTAAACCCCCTACCCCTGCATCAATACTTTCGTTATGAGACATCAATATCAATTTTAAAGTTTGTTTTAATTTCTGAACAAATTTTCAAAATTTTTCATATGTTTTTTCTATCTAAAATTAAATTATATTATAATGTTTACAATTTTCAATAATAGATGTTGGAAAGAACCAGCGACAAGACATGCGCAGTTGCATTGTTTTGATCCACCCTGCCCAGTCGATGGACCAATGAAATAGCGTATTTTTGCCGCCACTCTTGGTATTAAGATGCTGCTCCGCCTCGAGGTCTAGTTTAGACACAAACGCTCTTCCATGCACTTGATCGACGGAATTCCGCTAACAGTTCTGTTTTGAAACGGATTGTTTTGATGCTGTCATTAGCTGTCATCGCCGCTGAAGGCGTGTGTATGGCATATTCCGTCAAAAAACTACTTTGATCGTACTTTTAGAGTATTATTTCAAATAATTCTTAGCTTTACGATTTATTGCAGTCGATATGCAGCAGGATCAAGCTATTTTCGAAAATTTCGATCCGTCTACCATGACCATATGCTGTGTGCCATCACTCTGTCCTATCGGTGAGCCAATTAGTTTAGATAAATTATCTGAGGCAGTGAAAATTATATGCAATAATGAAAATTGTGTAGAAGGAGAATACATGCATAAAGTATGTTTTGACCAGTGGGAATATTCCGTGTTGACATTTTTGCGCTCTACCGGCCGCGCTCGTAGCTGGAATGAGAAGCAGCGCTTACAGAACCTGTGGACCAAAAAGGGTTATGATTTGGCTTACAAAGCTTGTGGTTGCAAATGTGGAAAAGGGCATTTGCGTAAAGATCTGGACTGGACTCCTCCGACTACACCTATTGAAACCCAAATCAAAAGAAAGCGTCATCGTAAAAAAAAGAATGACAAGCCGTGTCTACAAATAACCAGTACTAATCCTGTACCGAAACCAGGACTGTCAATCGGACAACAAGTTCCTGTGAATCGTATTCGAAGTTCCAGTATATCAAGTATGAGTTCCACTTCCGGAAGTCCTCCTAATTCCGCATCATCTGATTGCCCACTTTCTCCAAGTTGGGGTGCAAAGAACATCGTTCCAGAACGCAAAGAACGTCATGCGAGTGGAAACATTTTCTGCAGACGGCTAGATTATTCTTCATTTAACTTATTGCCCCGTAACAAAATTAATTCTTATCACATCAAAATTGAAGATGAAGGCAACCATGGTAATGATGAAATAAGGTGCTTTATTTTATCTACTCTTAGTGCTAATAAAATTTATGGTGTTAACTGTATATTCTGTTACAATCCAATGATAATTTTTGATCGTTATCCTTTGATTGATGGAACATTCTTTACTTCCCCTCGCCATTATTCTAGTAGCTCTATATCTGTTAAAATTGATGGTCAAACTCAGTTTCTAAATGCAGTTTGTATGGCTTGTTTAGAGGGATGGAATGCTCTTCTGCTCTGTAAATATTGTGGTGAAAAATGGGATGGTAGTGATTTAATTTTGGGCACTATGTATTCCTATGATGTAATTGCTGCTACTCCATGTTGTCAAGAACGGCTCAAGTGCAATAGCTGTCATGAGTTAGTAATTCCGCCAGATGTTATGTTAAATTTTAGTCATTATAGTCGAAGTATACCATGCCCTTCTTGTAATACAGTTGATTATCATTTTATTAAACCATTGACAACTTACTGTATCACAAGTGCTTGTTAAAATGCAAGTAAGGTGAATGGGTGATTGTGCACATGGAGGATGTCAAATCTATTATAAAATTTATATATACTAAATGTTTTCTAATAGTGTCTAAAAATTGTTTGTTCATAAACTAAGAAATCAAATTCCTTATTTTTTAAATATTTAGTTACTTATGTTAATTTTTATATTTTAATTTTTATTTTATTAAAATCTCTGCCAAATATTAGCTTAGTTTTTCGAAGACCTCTTCTTGAAAGCAATAATCTCCTTCTTTACTATATTTTGAGGATTTTTATGGTATATGTGGTAGCACACAAAAACCCTGATATAAAAAAAATATATATTAGTGTTTCCGTAAAGTATGATGTTTCTCTGTATTTTGTAAATATCTTATTGCATTCAGGTTTTCTTTATAATAATGTTAATAAATTTAATTAGACATGAATATTAACTATTATTGGATTACCATGCATGTGCTCGAAAATGCCATGTTTGACTGTGATGTGTGACATATAAATAGACATTGCTTTCTGTCTTTGGTATATTCTCTGTATTTGTTGGCTGTTGTAAACATTTATCTTTATGCAATATACTATGATAGTGGTTCCAATAATTAGAATGGGCTTAACTAAAGAAACACACCAATGATACGATTTTATTTTCTCTTTATTTAAAAAAAAAAAAAATGAAATATGAGCATTTGTAAAATGACACTTGGTAATTTTATAATATGTGTAAATTAACTTCTAATTTTATTTTATAATTAAATAAATCAGATTTATGCTAGAATGATTTACATGAATATAGGAACTTAGTAATATTATGAATGACAAGGAATTCGATATTTAATATTTTTAAGTATTTAAAAAGTGGGAACATTATTTTTATTTTGCTACTTTGGAATGGGTTTTATTATGGTGAAATAAAACAAAAAAAAATTTAAAAAGACATGTCTCTAGCAGTTCGTCATGTTTTCAAAACATGTCAATAAAAAAAATCTAAATATTGTTGCTAGAGCTTACATTTTATGGTATTTCTTAAAAATGTAACCTGAAAGAATACTAATGTTAAAATTTTAATTTTATTATCAATAAGTTTATAAAATTATTAGTATATTAGCAAAATGTTTATAGATATGTTAATTTGGCCATGTCCATTTTCATTTTTTTATCTGTTAAGCTTTTATTTTCATAACTTGTAAAACACATTTCTATGTTAGATAATAAATGTTATTTAACATAGAAATGTACATTTATTAATTTTTCACATTATTAAGAGTAAGAATTGGAGTGAATATACTTGGAGGCTGATTGATTAATTTTCAATACATTTTTTTGTTTAATTAATGATATTATTTTTGTTACTTGACATGGATAGCTCTTGTTAACTGATGATTAACACAGTAAAAATTTATTTTCAATGTGTTTTGGTTATCTTTATATACATTCACAATTAAAGAATTTTGTTATATTATCATTGTTTGTTAAAGTTTGTAATATTTATGAATAATGTGTATTAATGTTAAACAAAAGAAATGAACCTTAATTTGTTTTGTATGATGAGGGATAAAAAAAAAGTTCTATATTTTTATAATATGTAACCCTCATATTAATATTAATTAATCTTTTGAAAAAATTTCTTTCTGCATGGATTTTTTAAATTGTACTCTTTTAGTCACGATCTCTGAACCTGTAAATATTTTCTAGATGGTTAAAAGTTGAAGAGACTAAAAAGAGTACAAAGTATAGAAAGAGTATGATAACTTTTTCAATTTCACTCAATTCCATTTCGTTGAATTGAAACAGAGCCTAAAAAAGTACAAAGGTTGCTGGTCCTAATATATTTTATATTGGGATGGTTCCAGTGTTTATTTTTCTTTGCAAATATGTAATTAGACTACAATAAATTGTGTTTAAAATTATTTATGTGTTGAATGTACATTCTATGTACTTAAAAATATTTAGAGTGTGTAAAAAAAATTTTACTTATGCAAACATTTTATGCAATAATGTATTATTTGAAATTTTTTAGAATAGAAGTTGATTATGACACTGCCTATATTCTGAGGACATTTCATTAAACTAGTTTTAAACGCTTAATCTTTAGTTTCTATAAATGAAAATTTTAAACAAGAGGAGGGAAAAAAAGTTTAATTTATAATTAGACCTGAGTATTATTTTAAGTGTTCTACTAATTCATATAGACTTTTTAAAATTTTAACATAAAACCTTGTTCTCATGCAATAAAAATGTATTGTTTAGTAAGGAACAAATAAAATGGGCAATGATTTGAGATGCATTTTCAGAAGCTACAAAATATTCTTTTGTTTTATTTTTATGACTGAAAATTTTTCACTAAGTTCATTGAACCTATTTGTGATTTATACCATAAAGTATCAAATGTTTTATAGATAATAAATTGATATTTTATGTTACTGTATCTAATTTAATGTTATTTATATAATCGATGTCATTATTTGTTAATTATTTATCTCTAATTAATTCTTATTCAAAAAGAAATTTTCAAAAATGTAGAACTGCAATTGTAGTTTTTTTTTTTAAATTACAACGCCATTAAATCCAGATACTAGATTGACACTCCAAGTGTTGATGTTAAAATCGCATTGTGTTTCTATTAATTTTAAAAGCTTTTATTACTGTATAGTATTGAATTTTTCGATTAGCTGAACTAGGAATGCAGAAATTTCTAAAGGCCATATCCTTCACAAAAAGAAAGTTATTTATTATGTAAAGTAATATAAATTATTTAAAGTATGACATTGCATTCATTAAAAAGTTTTTTTAATGCTTCATCTGATTTTTGTAATAACCAAGTATGATTAGTCGAAGGATTTCTATTTATCAGTTTTAATGATCATTATTGAAAATGTTGGTTTACAAATAAGTATATGTTGATCAGGCTTGTAAATTTTAATACATTATTATGGAATAACTAAGTTTTTACTTTGGTGAATGCAATTTTAAAATAAAACATAATTTTGACTGTTCCCTAAAATATATAATAAATTCATGAAACAAACATTCGCTCTTAGCTAATATTTTAATAGCTAATGGAGTTGGCTCTTGTGTTAGGAAATATAAATAAAAAGTTTTATAAATGAGGGAAATTGCATCTAGTATTGTTGACATAAGTTTGTAGTAAATTGGAAAACAATAGATAAAATAAATGAGTTTAATTATTTTATTTATTAACCTGAAATGTTTCATAATAAAACACTAAAAAAAGAGTGTCTTTTTTAAAGTAAAATTTGCCTATGATATAATGCTGGCTGTTGGAAAAGCAATGACCGATCTTGTGTATCATTGATCTGAATTATGAGAAATATTTGAATTAACAGAATTTTTTTTATGTATTTTTCATCTAAGGAAGTGGGAAAAGTTTTTCTAGTAGTACAATTTAGAGAATAAATCTAATCGTGCTAAAATGCTGAAGCAATCAATATGTATTTTTTTTTAAAACTTTTACTGCGAATTTTAAATGTCTAAATCATAATATAAATTTTTTTCATCCATCTGAAAAAGCATTATTTGTAAAAAAAAAAAAATTGTCTACTTGTATTTACTTTTTTTATATAGATTATAGTTAACAACTTATGCAATTTTTCTGCAGTTTTGTATAGGGAGTGAAATTATATATAGAAAAGCTATTTCAAACATATTTTAAGAATTTTTAATCATTTCATTAGTTACTTTAATTTTAATCCAATTAAATATATTATTTTTATTCTAATTGAACTATTGTAATAAAATTTTTTTTTAGGAAAAAAAAAAAAAATTTTTAGAATGAACACGAATTGGAGTAATAAGTAATTGATAGTAATAATAATAAAGAAAAAATTTTCTATCTATGCAAAAAGACATAAATATGGTTTTATACTTGTATGAATTATAAAAATATCTGAAATAGAAGAAAAAAATTTTCTAGAATTGCACATAAAATTTACAGTGTTTGAATTTTTTATATAAATCATTGTTTTTTAAGCAAGTGCTGCATTGTTTATAATCATTATAAAATAGAATATCTTTAAAATTGAAATAATAGTGGCAAAGATTTTGTAAAAATAGCCAGCTATAATGTATTAATAATGAATTCATTAACTAAACTTATTCTTCCTTGACAACCTTCTATATGAAATTTTTACTTTTAATAATCAAATTTATCTAATTTTTTTATAAAACTTAATTTATTTTGGACCATTTATGTTCTTGGAATTCGAACTGCTTCTAAAAATTAAGATTATACATTAACATATTTCAAATTTTTCAATAGACAATTCCTAAACAAATTTTGCTACTGTATTTTAGATTAAACCATATTTACCTTTTATTTGCTATAAATAAATTCTTATAAAACAAAGAATTTATTTATAGCAAATTTGAATTATTCTTAATTCATAAAATTATTTTTAATGTTTATAAGTGTATATGTAATGCACTGTAATGTATATCTAAGATAATGTAACCAGATGATTTGCATTTAAATAATAATTGAGCATAAAACATTTTTTTTTTTTGCATTCATTACAACAAAAAAAAGAAATTTTAAAATATATATTACCTCTGTTTATTTTTGCCCAGTACAGCTTTTTATCCTATGTACTTTTATTATGTAGAGCAACCAAGTCTAATCTCTTGTGAATGATCTGTTTTTGACACAAACACAAAAAAGTAATCTTTTAAAGAATCTTGCAGCATTATCTTGAATTTATTATTAAGAGTATAATAGATTTCATGAGTTTTTATAAGTTTGACATTGAAAATATTTGTACAGTTATAAGAGTATTAGAAAGTTTGCTCCTTTAATAACCAATTGGTCATTTCTTTATTATGTGTCCATTTAAACGTTTTTGTACAGAATATCTTATTACTATTTTCAAATTCTTAAATAAAAAAATATTCTCACAAATATAATTGTACAAGAAAAATCTCAATTTTATTTTGGTTCGAGAAACATGGAAAAGACCTGTAAATTGTTGAAGAAATTAACTTTTTGTCAAAATGTAAAGAAAAACTGATAAGTTCTTCTAAAAATATTTTACCTTAATTATTATTTTTTTTAATGTTACTACATAATAATTTTTATAAAGTAATTAAATTTTTTAAATTTTTATTCATCTATGAATTAATCTGTTGACTTAGTCACACAATCTCACAGTGCAACCACTTTTGATTTGAACAGAAGAATGCTTTTGAAAGTTTCACTGTATATGCATTTTAATAAATTACAAAAAAAATTGCTTTCAATGTAGAAGTAATGCTTTGTATAATTCAAAGCATCTGGTTACTTTAATCTAAGTTTTTATTATGTCCATTCAACACATTATATAATTTTGATTGTAGAAATCAAAGTGAAACTGACTTACTCATTTTATGATGTTCTAGAGTTATTGCAGTAATGCTATGGTCTCTCTTGGGATCAGTATGTGTAATATATACCAATTTCCTTAAACGATTGTATCTAATCCTTTTTGAAGTAATGTACCTTTCCTCCATTGCTAGACAAACTGAATGGTTTTTATTAGTTTCTGCATTTCCTTTTATGTTTTTATAAGTAAATTTTTAGATTTGGTCTGCAATATGTTACATTTTTCATAAAAATGTAGTAGAAACTTAATAGAGTTGGAAAAATATTTAATATCGGCAAATATTAGAAAGAAATAATTTTTCCACTTGCAATTTATTATTCTTAATGAGAAATTTATTTTTATATACATACTTTGCAAAGTGACGATTAATTGAAAAATATTTGACTGAATCAAGTAATGAAAAGTTTGTGCATACTTGAAATAATGTAACTGAAAATAAATTGGACGATACGATTGCGCATGTGCGTAAATGCGCATGCGCTGTCACATCGTAGAACGTATAACATTTTCAGTTAATGAATTGTGTTCGATATGCAAAAACTCTCCATTAACAAATTTATAATAATGATCATCATAGCATCTGTCATGGTTTTTTAGCTTTTGAAACTGCCATATGGATTTTCTATGAAATGATAAATTAGGCTCTAATAATTCGTAAAAACATTCGATGAAGGTATCTTCATATGAGAATTTTGCATCCGATTTGGGATCTGAAAAACGGTTGTATTGGCTGATATATTAAAAATTTTGGTTATACAATTCAGTTCTGTCTCAGCAGTAGGGGAAAATATCAATTTATTGATTAAATGTATTCGAAGACTATATTTCCGAGGCATATTTTTCACTGTACTATATCTTAAACGTTTGTCTACATATTGGTGTGTTTCATAGATTGGTGTTTTTTATCTTCATATACTTGGCATATTTCATAATTTTGAGGTTGTTGTGTGATTAATAATGTGTCAAATGCTATTCAGTGTGAAAAAATATCTTGACAGTTTTTATATGAACTCTATTTAATATTTGTTATATAAGATAGAATCGGTAATTTTGTCTAAAGATACCCGTCCAATGGAAAATGAAAATTTTGTTATGCATTGGTTCTTTATTGTGTGATTTCTTTTTTAATGGTAAAAGGCATTGAATGAAGCAACAAATAAATGTATTAGCAAAAACCTCCTTGCAAACATTTTTTATCACTTAGGTGAGGTTTTTATTTTGTTTTTATTGGCTTTGCCATCTGTGTTATTTTAATGAGAACTTGTACCAATATTAATGCACTTTTTTCTTCTTTTCCTTGAGAGTTACTATACACTTGTAAATGTATTTGAACCTTAAAGCAAAACTAAATTCCTTACTCATTTGTGTGGCTTTTTTGAGTATCTTGTGTCATTCTTAAATTGTTTATATTATTAACTGGAATTTTTTTTAACAAATATAAAATACATGTCATTCATTGTGTTTTAAAAGGTATTGGTAAAGATTTAAAAGCTTTATTTCGTGGTAAAGATATACTATTTACGTACACTTGCATACCCACATAAAAGATATTTGAATGTTTAAATCGGGGATGCACATACAAGGATCGTAAAGATGATCTCTTATGGCGTATGGTAGAAACATTAAATAAATGCATGACAGTTATCACATGTTATTTATTGTTGTAAAGAAAAATGATAGAAAAAATAAGTAAAAACACTGCATTATTTTAATGTTTGGCCCGATTTTTTTTGGAAGTCAGAAAAAAAAACTTTGATTCTAAATTTCATCCATCAATAGTTACGATTTTTCAATTTCTTAATGCTCATGATTAAAAAAGAATATTTCCACCGATGTATATTGAGTCAAAGATATTTACATCTTTTAATGTATTATCTAGTAATAATTTGTTTTTATTAACATAACGATAAAAGTTTCATAAACTGTTACTAAATTTTGCGGATTTTCATTGTTTTGAATGTTAATTCAGTTGTGTGTATTTTGAAACAAAATGTCATAAAAGTAGAAACGATTTACTTGATACTTGAAAGTAATGTCATATTATCATTCTTTTTGAAATATAGAGCATTTTAAATTAATAAGGCGGATTGCCAACAAATCATTCGAAGGCCGCAATCATTGCATCCCTGGTTTAGATTATTTGTTAATTAAAAGAAATTCCATTGTCACACTACAGGGAGTTAACGCTTGCAGTCATGAACAACGACGAGGAAGAACCATTTACGGATTTTAAAAAATTACTATTGTGCTGTGACTACTATTTGGAAAACAAAATGAACTAAAACCATATAAGTTATGATTATGTATCTGTGTTATAAAAAAAAGTCTTTGCGGACATAATTTGTCCAACTTCGTCTTTTCTCCCTCTACTGTGCACGCTTGCCAAAATAGTTGAAATGAAGGTGATTGACTTCAGCTCAACAAAGTACTCTTGTGATTCCTGTCTTAAGGTAAGTGTTTGTGGCTTCTATTTCAACAAGTATGGAACTTTTCATTAACATTTTTAAATACTAATTCTAATGAGGTTTTCATATTTTAAGAACCATTCGGGTCCTTCGAAACTGGTATATCCTTTACCGTTGCCAGCAATTTAAATTAATGTGCAATATGCATGAGATTCAAGCAAGATGCAAAATTCTATTGAGTTTGCTAACTGGTTTGATTTACATTCAAAATTGAGACACTTCCAATAACCAATGATTAAAAATTTTGAAACTAAAGTAAGAGATTATTTATAGAACTGTAGGTGAAAGTTGCAGATATGTGAAAGCTGTTTTAGTACTTTTGTAGTAACCGAGAGTATATAATAATAAGTTCAATGGTTTTTATTGATATGAGTAAATAATAATTATTCGAGTGGGTTTTTTTAGATTCATGCCAAAAATGTCTGTTCACAAATATGTGGTGATCCAAATAAGCTTGGGTTTTTTTAATATATTATGTAGCAGTAACCACATCATTTTTGTTTAGCGCAATTTTAAAATGAATAAATATCGCAGAGAAATAAAAATTAAGTAGACAGAAATCTTTTATTCAGGCTGGCACATTATTAAAAATATTAAAAAGGGGTTGTTCTTTTAGTCTGCAATAAAATAGAAAACATTTGAATAAAATATTTTTTTATTATTTAAATGTCTACTTTTTTTTATTTAGCTAAAGCTGGATCACGTTTCTTATTTTAATCTTTCATCAAAATCTGAAAATTTTGATTTAAAAAAAAACAGTTGTATTTTTAAATAAAATAGATATATTGTTAGGCAGTCATGATGCTCTAATGTTCCTCTATTTTCTATTTGCAAGCCTTTTTTTGCTCTGTTATACGGAATACTCAGTTCTAAAAATTATATATATATATATATAATATGTACTGAAATGAAACAATAATTAAATAATAAGAATTTAATTTATTTCTGTATGAAAAAATTCAAATATTTAAATTGCAAATCCCAAAAGTAATGCATGCCCCTGCTTTTAAAAACAAATTCTTTTTTAAATATGAAGCAATATCAGAAATGATGCTTGTGATATATAATGCATATGAAACAGTTATTTATTTCCTTATAACTAGAGGTGAATTATGTGGCAATTTATTCAAATGATGCCGATAATTTAACTACTTGGAATATACGTTTCAGACACTTTTTATTTTCTCTTTTGTTATAGGTTACAAACGGACAATTAATTAGTTAAAGGAATATAAACAAAGAAATATTTCCGTAATCATTATCTCAGTTTAAAGCGGCATACACAAACTTCTGAAGCCTCCGTGACAAAATATATACCAAGTTACATATTTATCTATACCACCTCGATATGTAACCACCTTTTATATGTAATAAATAATATAATAAAAAGCAAATAAACAATTTGATACGTAAAGTTACATTGATTTAATAAGTGTTTTTGTATTTGATTCGATCTTTGTAGTAAACCAAGCACAAGAGTAATTAATCATGCGGTTTCTAGCTATCGATTTTTTTGGCCAATAGGCTTGCGAATTTTATTACATTAGATAGCAGCAACTACATGTACTTTATGAACGTAATTTTAAAAGTGCAGTAGTCTTTATAGGTATATATCACGCTTCAAGTATTTTGCCAGAGTTTTTTTGAGGAGGAAAAAAAATAAATAAAATTGTACTCTTTAGAAAGTGTTCTCTGAAATACCTTTTTTTCATCTCCCGACATACATAATATTACGAGACACTGCTGTTATATCGTTTATTACATTACAGTGGATAATTTCACATTAACAATTTTAAGTGTTATTTATTAAATTAACTTATTTTCGAAGCTATAACATAAAAAACTCTTTTTTTTTTTTTTTTTTTTGAAAAATTTCATTACTTTGAAAGAAATTTAATAACTAAAATTTTGCATGGTTATTAAATTTCGAAAAAAGGAATTTGGATAGCAAGTCAATTGTGTTATTCTTCGGAAACATTAATTAATTGAGATTTACTTTTAATCTACTGTATAAGAGATCAGCTAAAATTGATCGCTTTTTTAAAAAAAAATGTAGTCGGGATTATTATAAATCATTACTAATGTATAAGGATTATAAGTATGTGTTTGATATCATTATTTAAATATAGTGTAATATTATTTGAATTTAAAGTTTGTATTGTGTTTTAAAATGATAAAATTAAAAATGTAACGAGAATCGTCGTTTGACTTTTTAAGAGGGCGAACGTTTCTTCCCTGCAAATTATATTTAAACGAATGCCATTTTCAGCTTTTAAAATTCAAGATACACTGTGAAGATCAGTTTACATTATCATAAAATCCTCCACAGTAATGGTGCTTCTTTAATTTAAATAATATTACAAATAAGTCTCTCCTTTCATCTTTGAATAAGTATCTCGTATCTTCTCTTTCTATGGGTAATTTAAATAAAGACTCCAATATGATATTTTTCCTTTTGAAAGAAGTAAACATTTATTACAAGTGAAAGCATGCCTATACACAGCTAATATCATTCCGTATAAACTGCGTCCAGACTTGAAAGCAAAGGGATAGCGTTCGTCTGTTCCTGCATGTTGTAGTTAAACCTCGAAAAACAAACCCCAATCATCTCTGGATGTGAGCTAGCAATCAGCTGATGTGTGGTAAATCGTCAACCCTTGACAGCAAGGCACAAGATCGACATCAGGCGGAGCGACTTTTCAATTACTTCGATTAACAAAATGCGAGAGTGCATACGTTTCGAGTTCTACCTAAATAGAGAACGGTTTTTTTTTTATTTGTCGCTTAGTTCTTTTTCTCTCAAGTCTGGACGCAGTTTAACGAAAAAGTTAAAGTTCGGTGTTAAAATAGCTTAGTTATCATTAATTTAGATGCAAGAATTTAAAAGTGATCTATCTAGAGATTAATAAGCTCTTATTATAAAATTTATTTAAAGAAAAACCAATTATGGTTCGAAAATCAAACAACCAGCGAAAAGGTAATTTTTCTCATTTTAAGATGTATAAAGATAATTTATGTGCCATAATTATTTTTTTTATCAAATATTAATAGAAAACGTAGAATAAAAAAAACCTTATAATTTTGTTTAAATATTAAATTCAAAATCTAAACTGAATTTCAAGCATATCACTGCGACATATTCTCAGATACTTTTTAAGTATCGCAGTGGTTGTTGAGAGACTTGTGGCACAGGTTTTAGAACTCACATTTTTATTTACACACGCACATACAATATTTAACACAAAATTTAAAATAAAAGAAATGTAATTAGAGCTTCGTGGAAGGACTCCACTTTTCAACCGGACTTCGATAGTTGCGCAAAATATACATCCTCTTCAGGGAAGAATTTGTAGGCCAACCGACCATTTCTACTGAACTCCACAGAGGGTACTCTTGTAAATGTGTCAGAGGAAGAATGGTAACAGTATTTTTTTTTACCAAATTTTACAGCATTGAATGCTTTAGTCTCTGAGTTATACGCATTGACCATTATTTTAAATGCACTTAAAAAAATAATCATATCATAAAAAAAAAAAAGTTGAAATGTTAATCTCTTTGCAAACATTATACAAACAGTTGCGAGAAATGTAAAATTTTCATTATTTGAAATATTTATCAAAACACTACCATATTAAGATTAATACTTTCCCATCAATTAGTATTAGAAACATAATCCAATATAATAATCAAGATGGTATTGTATAATACAAATTTTTGGATTAGACAAGTGAATATCTCTAACAAATGCAAAATATGTTTATATGTAAATTTTAATACAAAGTAAGAGATACACATCTGACTTTTTATATCAAATAGAAGAAAAAAAAATCAACTATCTCATATATTTTTTCTTTTTCATAATCTCATTCGTGAAAGTTTATGGTCAGAATGTAGATTTTCTTTTGAAAAAATATAAAATATCTAAATAATTGATTAACTATTAACTTAAAAACAGGATTATCCAATGTAAAATGGTAAATTTCCTTAAAGCATTTAAATTTTATGTATTTTATTATTCATTTTGTAAAGTTTTAATAATATAAAAACACGTATATTCTTTTATTTTTTATTTATTTCAATGGCTACTTTTTGATTTGCTCAATGATAAAAAAAAATATTATGTTACAAAATTTTTGCATGTTTATTATGATGAATGAGTATTTTAAATTGTATGTTATTACCTTAACAATTAACTAAAGATCATGTGAGACTCAAGACAATTAACAAAAAATGCAACAAGCAGTTATTTCAATGAGACTAAAACTGGTAGATACGTATGCATAGCAATATAAATGATTAAAATTTCAGAGAAATTGAATGTTTTATTCAAAATTCAGCTACATATAGTAAAATCAATAAAACCTTGGCTCATCTCTGGCTCTTATGCAAGCTGTTATACGGCTTGGTTGGTCCTTCTACATGATTTTTTAGGCGAATTCTCTTAAACTAAATGGGCGAGATTTGGAGACAAATGGAAGTGCTTGATCAAAAGGGTAGACCAAAAACGTCTTCTATTGGGTGACCATAGAATATGACGATCTAATTGACCATAGAAGATCGATTAGCAGTAGCAAGCGGCAAAAATAATTGCTGTGCGCGAACGAGCATTGTTCTGTTCATGTGCGACTCGATATCGTCAGAGCTGCGAGAGCAGGATTTCTTTGTCTTCACGTTCTGTCGGGTCTCCAGGTCGACCACTGTATTCTTGACGCTATGTTCTATCATGGTTCAACCACTCCTGACAAAGTCATCGAATAGCGGCTTCACTCCGACCCGAATGCCGAACGATTCTTCGATTTCTACCTGTTTCCTTCAGTCCAATTACGTGTCTTTTCTCAAATATGGCATATGTTCATACTATGCGTGAACCCTTATGCAATGTATTGGTTCAGTCAAAGTGAATAGACGGAATCAAATTCGAATGGAAGTTACGTCCTAGAATGAAAATTTCCTCCCTTTTACACGTTATCCGGATACTCAGTTAATTTTCTCTGGAGTTCTAACTATTTTTTCATTAGCCTTCATAATTTTTTAAACTTGCATGTTGTACCGAAAGGTGTTTCTTTTTCATTAGCACAACAGCCCCATGGTGGGGCAGGGCCGTCTGCGTACTGTCAGATTTCGAGAAAGGGAATGTTTTCTTTTCACGGGGTAGAGTTTTCAGCCCTACGCTCAACACTCTACAGTCATATTATATTGAGATCTGTGGTTTAAAGGGGATTCTAATCCACTACAAGCATCCATGGCACCGCCAGGACTCGAACCCGAAACATATGGCACCAGAGCGCTAGTCACTCGATTAAATAAATCTTTCTTGGTGCTCCATTTTTATCCCTTAAGGATGTAAAAATCACCGGGTGTATTTATATTCATAATTTTTCTTCATGATTTCTAAAATACACAATTTATCTTTTCCTTTTACAATTATGCATTTTTAAAATACACAATTTATCTGCACCAACAAATTTCGTAAAAGTCGGTTTGATGTAAACTCTACGAATTATAAATGCATTAGTTCCTAACTTAAAATAAATAAGAATCAACTCATTCTTATCAACTGCATCTATCTGCTCATAACTGACATTTCCCTTTCTCATCTGTCATAATTAATGTTTGCTCAAACTAATTTTAATGTTTGAGCACTTATTATAATATGCAACTTATATATATATTTAACATAATGTTTAAATTTACAGAATTTCCTTCTGTTGCCTGTAATAATTTCTAGATTTAAATATTTATTTATAACTGTATGAAAATAATTGGCATTATAACTTCAGTTTACTTTTTACACATGTTTTTAACAGTCGTCCACTTTGAGAATTCATTTAAATTCCTTTAAAATTTTTATAAAAGCGTAAAAGAAGTGCAGTCTTTTCGCGTAAAGAAATATTTTGCCAATGTAAAATTTCCGACATAAAAGAATTTTTAAGGCTTGCGTGTAGAACATTGTTGAAAATTGAATAAAATGTGCACTTTAAAATCTTTTTCATGTGCATATATATATATATATATACCATTGTAAGAACACGTTTTATTACTAATTTTGTTCTCTATATTTTACAAAGTGGCACTTTCATTTTTTTCTTCTTTTGAACATCTATGGCCTTCGTGTCATATGTTTACCACGACTATCCTACCGACGAAGATGATGAAGCGAGGGCATTATAGTTCGGAAAGACTTTTAAAGGTGACCCTTATTTGTATGTTTTATGAGAAAAAAAAATCGGAAAACTCTCACTAGACAACCTTTCGACGTTAGACTCTTAAACACATTGTCACGACTGCCATCGAGTCTTCTCGTTTTTAAAAACAGTGACTGCAGCGGATTCGAACTGAGCTCCCTTGCACGCTAATTGCTGCTCGAGTCAGACTTCTTGAGGAAAATTCAACAAGTGTCATGTGGTGCAAATCTTGCTTTTGAAAAAAGAAATACTGACCAGATCAGAATTCAATAGTGTTAAAAAGAACAGTATTTCTAGATTGTGCGTAAAAATTGTAATAAAATGTATGTTAAGTGCTAATGAATCTTGTTAAATAACATGTTTTAAATTGAAATGAATTCAATATGTTTATTCTTTAAAAAATATTTAAGAGCAACAAATTTAAAAAAATATTTACTACCAGGTGATATGACCCTGCATAGCCTGGCTTCAATAAATTTTGTTGAAAAAAAAAAAAAAAAAAAAAAATTTTAAAAAAATTATTTAAATTAAAACCCCAATTGATCATTTCATATTTTTATTCAATTATGGCAACAAAGTGTGCAAAAGATCTATTTAATAACTTAAATTTGATTGTAGCAAAAAAGGATAAATTAAATGAAAATTGTTGAAATCTGAAATATTTATGCTTGCAGGCGATAACTTATAATAGTATGAATTGTATTAAAGTCAACTATAGAAATAACAAGATAGTTTCAATATCACATAGTTACTTCTGCATATGTAGAATAATTGTTTCCCCATATAAATATTCTAATGTTATAACTGTTTACTAAAATCAGCAGAATATCGCTATAAAAAGGACTTATATTGAATTTCTGTTGTGTACAGATTTTCTTAATTATCTAACTAGGTATTACTAGGTTACTAACTAATTTAGTACTTTCTCAGTAGTAGACATTCAACAGTCAAGTGTGGAAATTTTTATTTGGGTACAAAGTGACCTAATAAGTGTCTCATATTTATAATCCAAATATAACTGTGTAATGTTTTCAATATTTATAGTAATTAGTTTAGTTTGCATTGTATTTTAAGTGTTTGTGTAATAATCTTCTGAAAAGATGCTAATTCCTTTCACCTTATTGACATTTTTCCGGTAAAATGGCTTGTGAAAAAAATAACACTTCAGAATTCTTGGTTTAGACCATCTTTTTAAGCATCATGGAGTATAACCTTGAATTCACTATCAAACTATGAAAGGGATTCGCAAACGTTAGGAAACATGATCTTGAAACTATTTTAGCGTTTATAGAATAGAATGATGTTGGATAACAGATTTGATCGTTCTTGATTTTAAAACAATGTAAACATTTTACGCAAAATGAAAGAATCGACGAATTATTTGCTTTAATTTGACCAATATTCATGCTTTGTGTTTCTATAATTAAAGAAGTTTAATTTGAAGAAGAGATTGTTTTTATTCACTCGGACGATGGGTGGGTACTATGATTTACCACGAGGAAAAAATTGGTTAAGTAAGTAATTACGGAAATATTAAAATTATTTTATTTTTATTAGCAATTAGTTCGCAAATCCCAATTAGGCAATTCACTATAATTTGCCTATCAGTTGAGCATTCTTATTTCTTTTTTCATCAAGCGTATTTTTTCTTCTAATTACTTTATTATTTTTTAATTGCTTCAATTAAATAGAAAAAAACTGCCTTTTTAAGATGTTAAACGGGAGGGGGGAAATACGTACATTTTAATTTTTTTCAATTAGATTTACTTTTTAAGATTCCTTTTCACTTGAATTTACTGTTTTAATTTTTTTTTCTAATGGGAAAGTCCTTTATATCCTGCTTTTCCATGAGCTATAATTTAAAGAGTCGCCAAACCAGACAGTGGATTGCAGCATCTACGCTACGAATTCCCACACAAATATCCAACTGTGTGTATGTATGAGACAAGATAAATTTCCTGCTGTCACTGAAACTGTAATAGAATGTTTCAGTTATCAAATTAAAATGTCAGTAAATATTACTTTTATTAAATGCACATGATGGTGATGTCCTGTCCACTCGAGACAGAGTCAAAATCATATTGGAAGAAGGATTGCCATTCTATCAACCGAGATTGGACTTCTTAGTGTCACCACAGTTTGGAAGGAATACCCGCCGGGGTGGCAATCCAAGGATCGCATCCTCCACAAGCCCAACGTTAAGAAAGATTTATCCTGGTCATCCATGGTATACACACGAAAACTTTCTATTCATTATCACACGCTAGGTTTCTAATCCTGCTTAGAAACTTTTGGCCTCGAGGAATAGATAAGGAAGGTGTAGACCCCCTAGATGGCATCCTTGGTAGTTTTTCTCAACTTCACCCACATCATTCTCAGAAACTGTAAAGGGGCATCTTTGCCTTAGGCACAGTGATATAAAATGGTGCAGTAGAAGTAATTCGCAAACTCTCCTTATCCAATATCATTTCTTAGGAATATTTTTAACTCTGAAATCTTCGAGCATTTATTCCCCTCCTTAATAAATTATGCTGCATTCTGTCTTCATCGACCAACTTTTACATTTAATTTGCTAGCTGTTAATCCTCTATCTAATCATCCATGCATTAGCAAATTGCAATAAGGAATACCCTATCTCACTTTTTGATTTTATTACACATTCAAAAAAAATGAAGTGCTTTGTAGAGTATTAAAGATATTTTCCTTGCTACGTTTTCTGTAAATATTATATATTAATTTAGTCCGGTACTAAACATACGTCTTGGATATCAGTTTTAATCATATTGATTTCTTATTATTAAATTCTTATTTGTGTTTTATCTTGTATTTATACTGTTTATTACATAATCGTATCATTCCATCACTGAAATGCCGTAAGTGAATACTGAAAAATTTTCTTTCCTTTGTCTTCTTACATTAAAGTAAACCTTGTAATTTATATAACCCTTGGGGTACTCTTCACCCTACTCTATATAGATAATTGTAATGTTCATCCCGCTTCTCTTTCTAATCTTCTGATTTTGTTGAACTCTCTCTATTCTTTCCACCGTTGTTGTGTGTATTTACAACTTCACCCACATCATACCCAAATTGTAAGAGGACATTTCAGTTCTAGGCACAGTAATATGGTGTAGTTCAGAAATTCCAAGCACTATCTACCAGGCCAGTTAATTACATATACTACTTTTTAAAAAGTAAAAAATTATTTTATGTGCTTAATTTGTTTTGTATTAGTTGTAATAATGAATAATGTTGATTCATAGCATGAATAGTCAATTTCTCATATCGGAAAAAAAGCTTTTCTTTAGAAATTTTACAGCAGAAAGTTCATTCAATGAGTCGAATAGCTCTATTCAGTACAGTACAATTCAATTAGAGTTAGTAAGTTTCTTTTACGTATCCTTAGTAATGAGCAAAATTTTCTTTGTCTATTTAGAGTATCTTTTATAAAAAGCGATTTTATGAATAAACGAAAGTAATTTTTTAAATTAAGAAGCAGCTTTATAATGTATACTTAAAATATGAGCTCTGATAATGAAGAAGCATATTGTATAATATGCTTCTACATTATCAAAATAGGCAAAATATATTAACATTTTTTATCTGAATCTGCATTTGGTTTCTAAATAGTAAAATGAAACTGATAATGAAATTAAAACTGCTTCAGAATCACTTTTGAAGGGAACCAATCAAGTAAATAAATTATCACTTTTTATTCAGAAACAAAAAATAAAATAAAATTAAGCTATTGAACACATTTTATACGATGAATACTCTACATATTGATGCATTTTAAATAGACAAGGTTACTGAGAAAAAATAACAAAAAATGGTCAACTTATATACACGATTCTTGTTTTAAAAATACAGCCTAAAAACTTAAGTTTTTTGTAATGCTCACTTGATTTAAAGATCAGAGCATCCAATGAAATTCCAAATCGTTCATCAAAAATTAAAGTTTGATATGGAGCACTTACCGATCATGCTTTATTGAGTATACTTTTTAAAGTACATTAACATACTGTCTCTTACAGTATATTAATTTTGTGCTTAAGTTTATGTTCATAAGAGGATCACGTCGCTTATAAGTGCAAGAAACCAGTTCATATTGAGCCTCAAATATCAGTAAATTAGAATAACAAAACAATTTATGTAATTTTTCTGTCATGGTATGAGATAAATTTCAAGACAAAAATTCTTTTCCCTTTTCAGAAATTCCATAATTTTCATTCGTGTTGAATTATAGAATAAATACTTCATAAATTCGTTAAGAATTGAAGTTTAGTATATTTAAATGAGGTCTAGCAAAAATTGCGGAAGAAAAAGTTTAGCTCAAATTTTATCGAAAGAAGGTGCTTGATGAATTCAAATCGCTGCAAATAAGCTTATTTTTATAACATGTAATGTCAATATGTATAAATGTCAAATATACGCACCAACCACCAGTTTCATCAGATTAGATACGATGCCATTTGTCATTAAGTGTCCTATATCCATTCGGATAATTCACATATATCAATTAATGTCCATTCGCTTGTAAAGTGTATCTACTCGTTTTTGGTAACACATAGAAAAAGCATACTTGTTAAGATAATCGACACTTTTTAAGGCACACAGACTTAATTTCGCAAAGCATTGAGCATACGACGGTTGCTAGGAAAATAATTCGTTTTATTACGTTACTCACACTCAACTTTTATCATATATCGTTCAAATCTGCTAATTTTTGGTGTATCAAAGATGTGAACAAATGACACTGCATGCTGAAGGAAACAAGAACGAAAGTTGTCGTCTAATAGAGTCTTTAAACCATTCTCCTTTAACTTCACCATAAAGATGGTTGTTTAAAATGATTCATTCATACATACATATAAAACTGCCACCTTTAAAGTGAAGAAATAGGGTGATAATTTAATAAAGGTCGACTGGATTTGTTTGAAAAAAAGTTTTGCATGAAATTCCGATTTAAATGCATTAAGCACCTTCTATCAATTGAAATTAATTCTTTTGTGCGGGAGAAAAAATTGAACCATCTTTTTAAATAAAAAAATAATCCCTTTAATTTTTATGAAATTCTGTATACGAATTTATGTGACATTTCGTATTTTATTGTAAATAGGGTTGCATATTTGCTTAATATAAGAGTTCGAAATTGCTTTTTTTTTTTTCTTCTTATAATTCAAATAAAGTATTTATGTTATTGACATTAAAATCTGGCTTAATCTTTTATTTTAATTACATGGAACGTTTACCGAAAATGCAACGCGATTTTACCACAGTAATAGATTAAACTAAACTCTTGTTAAATCAATTGCTTCTCACTCATAATATATCAATGCATGAAAGACAAGATTCTTTTGTTTATAAAATATGCATTTGATTATTGTTGATTTATATTGTGTGGATGAAATCTGTATACATACATTGATAAAAATATTGCATGATTTTAAATGATCAATTAAAATGAATCAATAAGACGATATAATATACTGATTGATTTTTTTTTAAACAAACTTTCCTGCCATGTTTTTTACTTCAGGGTTAACCACAATTTTCTTTACATCATTTTGTTTATATTTTACTCCATCTCCCCCCCACCTTTTCTGAACTGGTTATTATGTTAATATTAATCAACAGTCTACAATAGCAAGTTAGAGTACTTCTTGGTTAATTTCTTTTCAATAAAAACATTGACATAAAATTGAATATAAATGTATTTAGTTACCCAATTTATATTAGTAACCGTACTAGTTGCTAATTAAAGTTTAATAAACAATTCACTTACTGTATAAAAGCCGAGAGTGCGTTTTTTCTTCAAAAAATTTAACATACTTCAAAATCTGTATATAAACCGAAACGGGGGAAAAAATTCTTTTAACGCTTATTATTTACGGTATTCTGTTATTATTTCTGGTATATAATTTGATACTTTTCTATTCGCTGGCGCACATTTCACCAACAGCAGAAATTTTAATTTTGGCGACGGCGCAACAAATCAGCAATATAAAAAATTTCGAGGAAAAAAAACAACAACTCATTTTCATAAAACGAGTAATTCAGTTTTAAACGAAATAAATTTTTTTTTTTTTATAAATTTAAGAAGTAAAAACGTGCTATATTTAGTACTTTATCGCTTGCAAGAGTGAATTAAAGAAACTCGTACCAAAGATTTTTACCTACAAAACATTCCAAATTCAAGTATTGCAAGAATAATAATCATATATAATACCAACAAGTAATTTTTTTATATCATTATATTTATAAATGCAAACAGTTAATGAATTTTTACCATTAAACAAGTCCATGCAAACATAAATAATACTTCTTGAATTAGTAGTTTTTATTTCAGACCTTGTAAATTCATCAATTTGCTTGCCTATAAATAAACTCATTATTATGCCAACAATGTTTTCGCTATATATTTATTAGTAAAAACAAAATCATACACTCAAGTTAAATCAATTAATGACAACAAAAATCAATGAATAATGTTTCCTAATTCAGCTTAAGGCAGAATTTTGTTATATAATTATCATTTTATGATTAATTTTGCACAACATATTCTTCTTTGTTGGCATTAATATATTCAGAGAACACATTATAACAGATTTTTTCTTCTTCTGCACCTTGTATAGCATTATACCTAAATGGTTTCATTTAATTTCAATGCATCATAAAATATTCAATCGGCGAGCTTAAATTTCGTTAAATCGAGTCAAATCAAATTTGAGAGATTAAATGTTATAAAAAGATACAATATTAAAATTGAAGCAAAATGAATTAAAATAGTATGTTAATTTGAATTTCTTGGGCTAGGTTTGTCCCACTGAGCCCTTCCTCAAGTTTGTCAATCATTGTGCCATGTGCAAAATCACCCAGATAGTTTTTTGTAGCTGTATTACACATACAAATTTATATGAACCTGCAGACAATGCAATCTTTAAAGCATCTTTCATCTTTTTTATAGTAATTATCCATGCATGCTGACTGCATGCGTTTTGCAAAGTTTCAGAGGTAAATAAAATAAATAAAAGAGTCCAATTTGAATACTTTAATAAAACCTAATCATATAAGTAAATTAAAATTAATGTCTTTTCTGCATTTTAGGACTTAGCATTAATATTATACAACTGAATTACTTGATACAATGTTTTTGAACCCGAGTAATTATCAATGTTACTTTATTGCAGCAAAATATACAAAAAAAAGCATGAGAACAATACAGAGCAAATAGACAAATATGCAAGCAGAAAAGTAGAAAAATTAATCTAGAAATATACAAATATCATATCCACAATGTTTCTATTTCTTTTGCAAGAAATAAATATATTGAAGTACCAGCAATTCTGTTAAATGCTTTGTATAATTTCAAATATCAAAATACCTACAATGCAATTAATACAATAAATTAACAATTTAGAATTTTCAATTTCAATACTTCAGTTTTTATTTAACTCTTTAGTGATATGTTTAACAATTAGTTTATTTGTGATACACAATACACATATAATGCATATATAAATAATGAAGTTAATTTCTTTAATCATTTTGATTACAAAACATTTTATAAAGAATCAAAACACATTTTTAAGATCAATTCAAGATTATTAGACGTTTACTTTTCAAATAACAGGAGCAATTTACATTACAAATTCCTAATACTTTTTCAACATTAATTTGTTATCTATTTTTTAAAACATTAGAACTAAAAATGCTATGCATTTTAAAACTGTATATGTTTTCAAGTGATATAGCAAATCTTTACTTTTGTTTGAAAAAAATAATAATGAGCATTATGCAATACATACTTTTGCACAAATAATTGCATCTTCCACAGGTTTTTCAAAAAATATTTCAAATTTATGTTCCAACATAGATTGATAATGTGCAGAATTATTATAGATATGACAGAATTCAGACAATTTCGATCATACAATAAGGCAGCTTAATAAGTTTTAATTTTTCATGAATTATTTTGAATATTAAAATATATTATATTAACAATGCAGTTCGTAACAATTTTTTAAAAATTATGATTGAAATATAGTATGAAAAATATGGAATATATGAATATGATATAAAACATATATCATGCATTACATATTTTATTATAAAAACAAATATGAAAAAAATCTCATTTGAAAAATTGTACAGATGTTTATTAATAAATATTATGTAGATAGAAAGGAAGTGAAATTAAAGAATCTGAATATTAAATTGATCCGTTTTTGATTTCTTATAAACTTGAAGTATTTCAGACTTATTGTTATCTTTTTTATATAAAGGTTATTAAGATTTAAATTTATATCTAAAAATATCCATTCTTTTAGTTAGCAAATTACAGAAGTTCATAAGAATGCAGTAGAATTAATATTACATAAAAAAGAATACTCATTAATAAATACTAACAGAATGATATAAATTCTATTATGATATTATATTTTAAAAAATAATACTAATGTTTTTAAACAAATGCACATTGAATAAAAACAATATGAAAATATTTTAGGATTTATTTGTATAACTTCAAGGCAATTAGGAAAAAACTTAAGACTTTTTTTTTTTATCATGAATCGGCATATATTAAACAGCTAGCAGAAATATATTTCTGTAATTAAAATTAAAGCAATGACCTTCCTTCAAGATATGCACAAAGAATCTGTGGTTTATCTTAGACTTGCTTTATTTCATGAATAATTATAAAGCAAATTTTGTTTAAAAGCTGAATTCAGAAAAATTAAGAAACAGATATGACTATTTTTGGAAATTTACATTGAAGTCTTATTTTTTTTAGCTATAATTAAAGGGCTCATTAATTTATATTTACACATGTACTAAAATATATTTATTGTTTCATGATCCAAGAAAAGAACTTTGTAAATAAATATATTTTTTTTAATGACAGCATAGTAAATGCAGACTTAATGGTGAGAAAAGCGTTAGTTGCTGAGAAATATTATTTGATTAACATTACAGTTAAAAGATCAGCTTTTGAATTTATAAATAAATGTAAATTTTTTGTACTAAAAGATATTTTAGCAGTAGTGTATAATTACATTGGAAAAAAAAATTACAAAAGATGATGCATTTTTAACATGATAATGAAGCACCAATTTATCACATTTTTACATTATGAAAAAAAAAATGTAATGATAAATTAAGACATGCAACTGAAATGAAAAAATGTATTTAAATTTTCATCTTAATATTTCCCTTTCATATATATATAATGGAAAAATTTTACATTCACAATTGCTGTTCTAGGTACTTAAAAGCATAATTGAAATCCAAATATAAAATACAACAAGCATTCACAATAGATTATAAGCATACATTTGTTTACTTAAGGTCATTAATATCAAGAAGGAAAATGTAACCAATTTTATAATGAAACCATTCTTCAGCTTCAAAACCCTTCAATACACACTTGTTCAGCAAAATCACATATATCTACAAGCTTGTAAACACTATATGAGTAAATAACCTGTTAAACAATTTTTGTTTCCATATTGAAAAAGAATTAATTTCTGAATGTTACATAATTCAGATATCAACTTATTTTCTATACATAATAAATTTGAAACTACAATATTGCAACAGAACCAATTTAATAAAAACAAATGCATCTCAGTTTGTACCATTTCAATAAATTTGTGGGGTATAATCCAAGATTTTTAAAAGATATTAACAAACCTCAGTTTGTCAGTTTAAGTTAGAAAATACAACTACACAAATCACTCAAATAACAAATTAGCAATTATGAACTTCATTCAAATTTGCTATGTGTATAGCAGAACAATTTAAAGTTGAAAAGTGTGATAATTCAAACAAATATGCCTGTGAATATTATAGATAGATATAATTTACCACAAGCCTGTGGAATGACCTCCAGGTGGATTGTTAACACGAATTCCAGAACGTTGACCTTTTGCATCATCAATTTGGGCACCTGAAAACAGACAAGAATGAAAATCAGTAAGTTGTTCTAAATACTTTCAATGTTTGGTCATTTTATTTGTTTTATTTATTGAACAAGTTTATCAAAGTTTCGGAAGTCCAAATTCCCCTTTTTGTACTTCAAATCCACCCCTCTTAAAATAAGGATTATTTATATGCAACTATGCATAAAATATGTAATAAAAAAAAAGCCATATCATATGCGTATCTATGTATAAATAAGCATGAGAGTATACATGTATTAATCTGTATCTATTTTAGTGTATGTGTACATATCTGTATGGGAGTATATATGCAATATAAGAATGAGCAATTATGTATACACACTTTCATGAATGCACATATAAATTTATGTATGTGTAAATAAATGTATTTAAGTCTTTATATTAATGTGTCAATGTATGCATGCATCTGTTTGCATGTATATCTGTGCCAGTACATATGCATTATCTATATGAATGTTGTTTACCATCTTGATCTACCAGAAACTACCATAAGAACTATCAAGAAAAATGAAGCTGCTATTAGAAAGTCAGTATATTCTGGAACAAAGTTAAGTGCTAAATCATCATTATACACAAGAGATATTGTCAAAGAGAAAATGATAAAAGTGCTGGTAATGTGGATAGAAGATAAATCGCAAAAAAAGAGTTCCAGTAGATAGAAATGCCATCTAGTGAAAGCAGTAATTTCTTGTGATAGCAGTGACGTTGCAGTTGTATGCAAACATATACGTTTATTGTCAGAAAGTGACAACAAATAAAATTATATATATATTATTTTGCCTAATTTTTGTGTTTATGAATTAATGACATGTATTTTTTTCTTTTGAAATGATAATTTACTTTGTATGATACATGAACAATCTTCATGAAATAAAATGTTAGGATCCTAACATAAAAACTCATGGTTCATTTTAGATTTATATGTATATATAAACCTAATATAAACAAACACACACACACACACACACACACACACACACACACACTCGCCTATAAATAAAACCCTAATTTTTAGAGGGATGGATTTGAACTGCCAATCCTGTATTTAACCTATTTGCAGCCAAAATGTTTTTCAATTACATTAGTCAAATGAGCCCCTTTCCAGTGGAAACTGGTTTCTGATGGAAATTCTTTCACCCAGAGGTTGAATTTGATTTACTGACTCACTCTAGTTTGCTAATTTCTCTAAATTCTATAATGTAAAAAGTCCTAATGTATTAAAATTGAAAAACAAAAGTTATAAAGGTGTCTGAGATCATTCTTGTCAGAAGTCATTTCTCCAAACATCAATAGGTTGACACAACAGTGTAACTGCATACAGTGCCCTTAATACTGTAACTGCATATGTTATTTGCCAGGTTGCAGAGTAGGTTAAATAAATATTAACTATTTAAAATAATAAGAAAGATTGAAAGCCATAGCATATTATACAATAAACTATGACAAACATAATTTTTTGTTTGGGCAGAAAAGTAACTTTTAAAGTAAAAACTATTTTTAACAGAAAACTTTTGCAACTCTTTATATATATATATATATATATATATATATAAACATACAAATTTACTATTTAAGTACTCTAATACTACTAACTTAGAATATTTAAACTTTTATTACAAAATATTTTAATACATAAGTAACATTAAAATGTGGAATGATACTTTCATAAAAATTATATAACAATTATTTTTCATAAAAATAAGATAAGCTTCATAATAAAAAAGGTGTAAGCTAACCTGATAAACTAAATGTAGAATCTTGTAAATTTCTGCCCCCACTTCTAGTAGGTGGTCTTGAATGAAATTCTGCACCACTTTTTGCATGCAAAAATTCTCGAGAGATAGAGGATCCACTAACAGGAGTACTGGGAATTTCACCATCCTGTATTTCATAATCATTACGAACAACAGGAGGTGGGAAAAGCTATATTTTGAGATAAAACAAATTCAAATCAATGATTTATTGTAGTTGATAATACAGAAAATGCTAAAATACAACAGCTTCTTTATGTTGCAAAACTGAATTTTATAAAATGTTGAACCTTGACTAGCAACCTTCATTCATAATACAACTCATAAATATAAATTAAATTTTTTGCTTAACCCTAGGAGAAATTATTCATATTCTGAATCCAAAAACTAGATAACTTCATATAAAATCTTCTATGGCAAAATGAGATAACAGATAAATTTCTTGAACATATATAGTTCTTTATAATTATTTGCTTTAGACAACTTAAACATGCAATGACTTTTTTTATAAATCAGATTCCTTAAATTTTATTGCCTGTGTTATGTGTACTTCATTTTTAAAAAGTGGCAAAACTATTATTGCAAAAAATATCCAGCTTGATACCAACGCACTGCCTAGATTTGTCAACAGAAATGAGATTTTACTGCTTTATGACAACTCGACACAACACATTTCTAGTATAAAAAATTTACACATTTTTTTCTTCCATGCTACATAGACTTTTCAATAATGTGCTGATTACCGCTATTTAATACATTTACACTACTTTTCGGCTTGAAAAATGTTCATTAATGAAACAACAAACAAAAACGCTTTTAGAAAGTTTCTTCAGCTAAGAATGTGGGACTTCTACGTAACTAGTATTAATGCACTGGTATTTCGATGGGACAGCTGTATTGCATCTAATGGTTCTCCTTTTGATCAGTAAAATTCAATTTCTAGAATTGTTGTTTTGAAATTTATCTTCAATACACATAAACAGTTAAAAATTAAACATGGATGTAAAACCCATAATACATGCTTTCCAATTAAGGATGAAAGCTATTATATAAACCAAGTCATCAAGATTGAAAACCCTGTTTTTTCCAAGCAGATTATAGGAACAATGTATATTTTAGACTTATAATATTCAAAGGATGAGAAAACATGTTCATCAAAATATACTCAGAATTTCCCCAAAAGCAATGTTTTGTAAAAATATAGAAAGAAATTAAGGGAAATGAATAAGCAAATTTTAATTTGCAATTAATTTCCTCATTGCACTTAATGTATGAGGGGAAAAAAAGAACAACACAACACGAATTTATAGGAATAAAAATTAGCAAGGATTTTAAATGTAGTGAAATTTGAATATAAAACAATTCTGTACCAGGAGTCAATCATAATTAGTAATTTCCCTCCAATATCAGGGAAAGGCATCCAACATTTTCATTTCTTGTCAGAAAGGAAGTAAAAGAATCATATTTATGGAAGACCTAATAAAGCCATATGCACATTTTCATTCGAATAGAAGTGTAAACACACAAAACTTTAAATTTAAGTTTTCAAGAAATTCAACTACTTTTGTCTATAGTAGGTTTAATGTTGCTATCTGGTAGCATCACAGCCATATTTTTCCCTGGGTCATTTATCGATGAAGTTTATTTACCAGTCGTTTTATGCATTCTATGACAACTTGTGGACATGAACAAGTGTTAAAAAAATTGTGTACATACTAACTGAAACAGCATCTGGATACCTGCATCTCATGCAAGATGAATGAATAGCTTATTTTGTAATGCAAAACCCACAATATATTTTTACTAGTGACAAAGTGATTAACAATGCATTTACCTGTAACACACCACTTTAATTCCCATAATTTTTTATTACGAGGGCCTTTAAATGGTCTGTCAATCATTTGGAAGACTAAAAAAATAACATTATATGTCATGCTCAGAACATCACACTAAATCAATTATGCTCAAATATAGAACATGCTGTTTATCAATTTCAAGTTGTTTTCTATACAACATGTACATATATAGCCATGTGGTAGTGAAAATGGCTTTCTTTGGGAAAAAAACAAACAAACTTGTATTTGTTTCATTGCCAAATGCATATTAATCTGAATTGTGCCTGGTAATTTATACACAGAATTTTAATTATATTTTGCATGTGTAGATAATTACGCTTCTTTGATATTTAAATCTTTTCTGTTACAACGTGCCAGTCTTCCCAATAGCTATTTTTTTCTTCTTCTCTCTTTTTTTTTTTTTTTTTAAAAGAATTCTGTTCCTCATCTTTTAATTTTATTTTATCTCAAATTTGGCATAACCCTAGAGGTCAAATTACAGAATAGCTGAAACTAGGATTTTTAATTATAATTGCCCAGTATTTGGAAATTCTTGTGAAACTTATTTTATTTGTCTATGCTGATAATGCAATAGACGAAATACATTTAGATGGTTCTTTTAAGCACACCTTAACAAATGTATTCTACTTATTGTAGTAAAATAGTTATCTTTATGATACTTTAATAAAATCCTTAACTTTTTCTGAAAAATACACATAATGAAATTTCAGTGCTCACTAAAATTCCATATATTTACTTATTGAAAAATGTGAACAGTTATCAAAATTTCAGTGCAATAAAAAAATTGAATGATTTAATGATGTTTTCTTACCTCTCTCTGTTGTACGGAAGCAAACACAAACGGAGAAAACGGCAAAGTTGGAATAAATTGTCCAGAGCCTTGGCTTACATGCAACTATAATAAACACATGATTCAAGTCAAAATATATAAGTGAAATAGTTAATTTACAGGGAAAATAAAGGTTTAAAATTTCAGAAAAAATACTTAAATATTTAATTTATATATTGTTTGACAAAATAAGTAAACTTTCAAAGGCTTTTTTCTGTAAATATTACTTAAGTATAAGCTTACATCTAAATGGATAAGAGTGACATGCTTGAGACAAAATGCTCTATCAGCAATTTTTCTGAATTTTTAGATATTTTTAAGATTTTCCAGATAGATAAAACTTCCTGATTTTCCGGTTTTATTGTCACCTTAACTTTTCCCCCATTAGCTGGGTGCAAATTTCACCAGCATCAGATATTTTGTTTTAGTGATGATGCAACAAACCGGCAATATAAACCATTTCATAAAAAAATAATAATAATAATAACTCTTAACATTAAATATACACTAAAGAAATAAAAAATGCTACATTTTTATAAATAAGCAATATTTTTTTTTGCTAAATAATTTAGCAGTTTCTTGATTGCGTCCCGCTAACAGAAAAGCCCCTACATTTTTTTTTGTAAAATTAACATAACATTTTTCAATCCATACATAAGCGAATTAGCATAATTTAGCTATAGAAAAACTTCTTGTCTTATACATAGTAGTTAATTATTAGTAACCCTTCTTTGAAACCATTTATTGATCTTCCTTTTTAAAAATTCCAAGAATATTTGCAAATTTAAAAAAAAAGACACTTTTTTACTTAATGTTTTGTTTCAAAGTTAAATGTATTTTCTAATAATGACATATACAAGATTTGAGTTCTATTTCAACCACAGGTACTTAAACAATAATAATAAATAAATAAATAACAAAATAACATCTGAAATAGATTAAAATTTGTGTTAGGATATTATAATGCCAATAGTTTAGAATATCCCAACTTTCAGTAATTACCTACCATTTAATCCCCTATTTCTTTTTCACTTGATGATGTAGACATATTTTTGGTACATTTTACCACACAGAAACTCTGTAATTGGTATAACCATTGCTGATTATGAATGTGTTTAATATCAAATACTAGAATTTTATTTTATATACAGCATGAATTCTTTAGTAACATATACCTCTACAAACATCCAATTTTACACAGCAATACTGCAAAATTTGTCGAGATATATAACAAATTGACTTTGTATTCTTAATCAACATTTTAAAATTAAGCAAAACAAAATATAATCCAAAGAATATGTAACTAAGAAAAAATTAAAAACTCTTGTAAAATGAATTCTTATCAAAATTATATATATATAAACAAATACCATGATACAAAATAAATACATATATACCTGCCCCTCTTCCACAACAAGTTTCCCACGAGAAATAACATATACTGGAACACCTCTGACTTCCATGCCTTCAAAAATATTAAAATCTACAGCATGATGGTGAGTTTTTGCTGATATTGTACGACTTGCATGTGGATCCCAAACAACAATATCTGCATCAGATCCAACCTGAATTCTGCCCTATAAAAAAAAGTATGTAGAGAAGATTTAAAACACTTCTCCAATTAAAAAATAGCTCTCAGAAGAATAAAAAAGAGCAACTAACCTTTCTAGGATAGACGTTAAAGATTTTTGCAGCATTGGCACTAGTAACAGCAACAAATCGACAAGGATCGAGTAAACCAGACATCTAAAATAGATTGTATTTTAATAGCAAACACTTAATAAGAGTCAATATAGATTCATTATAGAACTGTTACAAAAAAATCTAATTTCAATATAATTTTATTTCTATAAATAATATGTAATAATTATAAATATATTAATGATATACTTTTTTTTATTTATCTGAAATATAAAATTACGATACAAAATAGATCCCATTTTAAAATGGGATGAGATACACTATCATCTAATAATTTAAAATTCTTAATTAATTGTAAACTATTAATTGGAAAAAAGAATAATATAATCAATATTTATAAATGCCCATTTTTTTACTTTAATTAGTCCTAATAATTCTAAGCAAGATTAAATGCTATACAAAATTATAATTTAGCCACTACAGAATTTACATTTACACTTGGGGGTACTAGCAAGCGATACTAAAAGAAAATTTTGATTTTCTCTCTATATCCCCCTTATAAGCTAGTTCCGATGAATATAAACCTATCACAAGTATCTTGTCTTAATTTTTTAACCCAACACCTCTTATACAAACCAGATTAAACTTGATATATGAGAGGAATATAAAATATTTAAAGAAACAAATTTTAACCAAATAAATATTGCATAAAGAAAATGAGTAATATTTATTTTATACTTCTCACAGTATTAATGAAATAAAAAAATAAATTATAATTGATATTAAATAAAAAGAATATACAACTCATTTAACACAAAGAAATACATGACAATTTTTAAAAAATTTAATTCAACATAGATTTTAAAAATTATACTTACAACACCTTTCTCCCAAATAATCGACATTCTATCTTCAACACCATTGACACCATTAGGAATTTTTGTGAAATCCTTAAGACCTAATCCTTTTTGAGATGAATTAAAAGTACAGTTGTCAGACCCTGTTGCTTGGAGAACTCCACTGTGAAGGAGAAAAAAAAGTATAGGATTTTATTTTGCTTGGATAGAAAAAACACTATGAGGTATTTCATTAAAACCTTTCTAGAAAAAGTAAAAAAAACAATGTTTCAAATAAAATAATAAATAAAATTCTGTTGAACACATGGCACAAAATATAATTAATGCTGCAATTTAAACTAATCAACTTTGACCCCCATAACAAAATTAGTGACAAGGCAGTTTCTTATATAGCAACATTTAGGTACCTACACAATTTTGTGGTATATTTTGGACAAAAATGAAATTTTTGTGAAAAGAAAAATTGATAACAGTTCTTAATTTTAAGAAAGGTTTTTTTACTCAATATTTCCATTTTATGGTATTTTTTGTAATATTTTTTAATAATTTAGATAACTATAATAATTAAATTTTAAAAAAATTCAGAACAGTACTATAAAAAAAAAAACGATTTTAAAATCGGATTACATAATAATGCTGTCCTAACACTAACAATCAAGCGACCTTAATTTACCAAGTTTGCGACCTTGTTGCAAAGATTTTTTTTATATAGAACATTACAATTATTTTAATGGTATATACATATAAAATTTAACAACAAGTAGGAGGATCTTTTCTATAACTTGGTTTATTTTAAATATTATTACATATATATTTATACTATATATTATTATAAAATAGCCTTAGAAATATTTATAGCAGTTTTTATATGAATACTAGTATGTAATTAATTTTAAATGTATTACAATATTACCTCAATAAGTTTTTTTTTTCATTTTCCTACAAAATAATGCAATTAGCTTATAAGGCGGGCAAACGATTGTCTCTGGATCCTGTGCAGTTTCCACTATCTTAAATTTATAATGTAATTTTTTTAATATTTATATGCTATAATTAAAAGTAAAAAAACATTTTATTGGTTTTATGCAATGAGTACAAAAATAGAACTTGATGATGGTATGACAAAGAACACAATAGAGCAGGAATGAATTGTTCTCAAATTAAGTTGGGTCAAAAAAAAATTCTAAATCTAATTAATTAAGTTCTAATCTAATCTATTAATTCCATTCCTAAATCTAAATATGACATCAAATTACACCACTACATATCATTTTTAAGGGAAGCAATTTTAATATTATAAAATATTGAATCAATTAGAAGATAACATTACATAAAAACTAATTTTGTTGAGCTTCTTGCATTGTGCTTTTGATGTCTCCCATATTACTATCCCACAATAATCTGCAAGGCTATTCTCAATCCATTTGCCATTGTTTATCTTTTTTTTATTTGAGCTAAATCCTTGTGCAATTTTTCTCTATGTTCATCAGAAACTACTGCCCTATTTTTCTTATGAAACTTCTTCCTATGTTTTCAAAAACTTCATAAGCTGTTTTCTAAACATTCAGTTGGTTTCCAAAAACAGGATTTTAAAACAATTGCTCCACTTGGGAGATAAAAAATCACTTTTATTCTGGCTTTGCTTATGCAAAAAAATGTTTTATGTGTGCACTTAGCAGTTGAGCTATAGTAACTATATAAATGTCCTTTTAGATGGCAACTTCTCTCCACAAATTGATAACACAAACTCACTCAAGACTCATACATCGACTTCAGATTGATGGTTTTTCAGATAGGATAGTTCTTTTTTAATGAAAAGTACAAATGAAACCAAATATTATAACTAGTATATTTGCGGCACAAATGTTTGAGCAAAGAAACATCATCATCATCATTGGCACAACAGCCCTATAGTTGGCCAAGGCCGTCTGCCTACTGGCAGATTGAGCAGAGAAACATACTGTTTGAAAAATTGTAGGTTAGGGTACTGGAATGAAGTAGAAACAAGGATACTACAATTGATACAACATTCTCAATTTGGTAGCAACTTTGTAATTCACTAATTCCAAAAGTCCCCCAAATTTAAATACATGATTGAGTATGGTCGCAATATTTCTATTTAGTAGTGTGAAATCTGAAAGAATGAACTATTATTTTTCAAGAAAGAATTTAATGCTGACCAGCATTAAAGATAGAAAATTATAAGTCTATGATTACGGATAGAAATTGTACGAGAATATTTCCCACTCTTAAATTATAAATTGTTTTCTTATTAATAATAACAGAACATTGAATTACAATTACTTACCTTGATAACAGTTCCATGAGATGCCTGCGTGTTGAAGGATCTGGACGAAGAGGTGGAGACATAACAAATGCTGCAGCATGTTGCCAGCATTTCCGGAAATAATGTAATCCATCAGTACCCAATGCTGCTGCAATTGCTTCACCATATACATTGTAACCTAAATTAAGTATTGATGTTACATAGGACAAATTTTCTATTTATATGCAACATGAGATTATAAATATTTATGTAAAAACAATTTTTTTTGTAGAAAATACTAGTTATTACATTATAACAACAAAGCATTAATTATATGTAAAATATTTAATTTGGATAGATTTAAAAGATTATAAAACTAAACAAGTTTGAAAGTTGCATTAAAATTTGAAGCAAACAGATAAAAAACTGTACAATTTCCTTTATAAAACTTAATATTGAATTTAATAATGGTGAATTGAATAATATTGACTTTTTTACATAATATCCTCCCAAATCCAAAACAAATACTGCAATACTTACAAAGTTTCTAAATTTTTGATAAAGATTCCTTTGGTTGGCTAAGTAACTAATGCACTATCTCTAGAGCCTATTCATGCAGTTGAGAACAAAATTTGTGGCTACTTCATCTATAGTTACTCAGAGATCACTCCTCCCCTATTTTCAGCCAGCAGCAATACTCTCCGATCTCACAAATCAATGTTTCTGGTCAGGATGCTACTCATCCTGATCTGTTTCACAAACATCAGATATTTATATTTTCTACTCTCTCTTATATTTGCTGTAATGACTAATATTAATGATATTCTATTTTATTTTACCATAAGTTTCAACAAGTTTTACGTCTTTACTTGTCAAAAAGTTTTTGACAGTTTTTTTTTTTTTTTTTTAAAGTTTGGTGTATTTTTTTTTTTTTTTTTTCTTGACATTACTACTATGAAAAGACTTATTTCTTTACAGTCTTCTGCCACCTACTGGACATTCCTTACACTACTAAAAATAGTACTGCCGTTACAGAAGAGTGGTATAAAATTTTATGAAACATTTAAAGGTTTTCACTTGATTGGCTCTCCTACTATATCCTAATTTTGTATTTTGATAGTCAAAAAACAGCATACTTTGAAGAAAATTTTAATATAACATTAAAAAAAAGTAAGAATTTTATTAAAACACAATACATTTAAAGTTGGGTGTAATAAATAATACATAAGAACCTACAAAATTATTATCTTTATCATCAAACAAATCTCACACAAAATCTATGAATACTTTAATATCTATCTACCCATCTATATATAGTTTGAAGTACCTTCTTGCTTCTTCTTTGCTATGACATCACCAGCACTCTTACTCATAACATGAACAATATAAAGAGGACAGTTGACTTGATTTGCTAGAGTAATTGCACGGTAGGTTGCTTCAGCTTCTACCTGCATAAAATATCAGATATGATTTTTTTTTTATATAAAATCTGAAATAAATCCTTAATAAATTATATTTAATGATCTTTATTCTTTTTTCTTGTAAACAATATCATATCCTTACAGCATAGAAACATTTTAATTTCCTCAAAGCTTAAAATCCAAATTCTTTTTTTAAATTAAAACTAACACACCTTACTAAATACACCATGTATTTAATAACACTTATTAAATACATGGAAGTTAAACATATTTTTATAAATATGTTAAATGTAGGTCAATCTAAAGGTTTACATTATTTAAATTTGAGGCATTAAATACTGAAACAGAAAAATTTATTTTGTTTCATTCAAAATTTTATCTTTTCATGTTGAACAGCTGATGTGTTTAGGAGTGTTAGTCATTTCGACTCAAGTATTTAATTTAAATTACTATAGTGCTCCTCTAAAGTTTTGATAATTCTTATTTATACTCAATCATGGATCTTTGTTTTGTTAATGTAAAGAAAATAAAAATAAATCAAACAGGTTTTAATTATGAACAGATAAACCTTGTAAATATTTTTTATAATATATCCTTTCATTTAAGAAAAAATATTCTTCAACTTGAATATCGTTAACTAACAAAAACCCTAAAGTGCATATGCTATTATTTATACATTAGATAATATTTCAGTTTTTTTATTTATATTATGCTAAATAAGGAAAAAAAATATTTAGACATTAGCTATAAATGTTATTTTACACAGTTTTAAATGAATACTCTCCTCCCCTCTCTTCAAATGATTAGGATGTAGACAAAGTTTTATGAATGACTAGTTATAAACATTTTTATCTGAAATGCATTTCATTTGCTCTAAGATTGTTTTAAGATTGACTTTTGTTTAAGTTCTCTTGTTTTAAGATTTTTATTTACAAAATAAATTATAGAAAATCAGTATTACTAAATTGAACAAGAGTTCAATATGCAGTTCAGTCAAATGCAGTTTCCAAGATTGTATGCTAAATATTCACACCAATTTATAATTCATGTAAAAAGGTTATGTAATAATCATATCTAAACAGAAATTTCAGAGAACTGCATGTAATAAATAAATAGAAGAAAAAAAAATGATTTACATGATACAAAGACTAAATAAATGACAGCTGTGCAAGTTTTAATGCTTCTTAAAAAAAGTAACTGCAATTGATGTGCAATTAATTTAGAGATATATTAATTTAAAGGTATTTAAATCTAAACTTTTTTTAAATACAATAAGAATTAGACAAGACAGAAATATATATATATATTCTATGAATTCTAATTCCCCCACCCCCTCAAAATATCTTACAGCTTTTAAGTTGAAACCCAAAATCACAAAATACATTATAATTAATTTTTTTTAAAAATAAATATGATTTTTACTGTAAAAATATAATAAAAAATAGTGTTATTAAAGTACACAACAATGTTAACAATTGTGTTTACTTTACTTTACTTTAACTTTATTTCTGTTAAGTACTTATGGTTTTTTAAAGATATTTTAAGATCACCAGTTCTTTAATTTTGGAATCTAGCAATTTTTTACTTAAAAAATACACTCATTGTTTAAATTTGTAAAAGGAAGCCCAAAATATAGTACAGGCTTTCATTAAATTTTGCTTGGAAGTTTTCTTATAAATTTAGCAATGGTTAAATATCAATAGTTATTAGATAGGATTTAAAAGAAAAAACTTGCCTCTTCTGGTCTGCTGTATAAATGTCCTTCTGGTCCAGTAATACCCATATTAAGAAGTTTCTTTTGGTTCTATATAAATACAAAAGGATATAAATATTGCAATGTCACTAATAAATATTTTATAGAAAGAAAACTCTGCAGATGTACAAAAATTCAACATATTATCTTCTATTGTGGCCTTGGCACTTTGTAGACAATATTGGAGCACTTTGGATGAGCAATTTTTCACTGAAAGTTACAAAGAGATACAGAAACACAACTGCCAAAACAATTTATCTTTTTTGAGCTTGTTTAATAGGTTGCTGCTGAACTAATAGTTTATCATTTTTAAAACTTCCAAAATTCTTACTATATATTTTTTTACATTAATTTTATGTTTGCTTGAAAATTTTAATGATGAAAGTGGAACTTAAACATTTCGCCAGAATTTATTTAAGACAGTTTAACAATTATTTTCATTTTAAAATAGTAAACAAAATGAATGAGTGAAATTTTAACATTACTGAATGCAAGAAATTATGACTGAGACATATGAATATGAATTGCTAATTTGTTACTATATTTTAAATTTTTGATTGCTATTTTGGAGTATGACAAGGAGCAGATGCACGTGTAACATATATCTGTGATGTGAATAAAAATGCAAGCATGCCGTTTTTTCAATAAGTTCTGAAGGAGTGAGGGCCCATACTATAAAGCCTAGGGCAAACTGAGTGGCAGTGAGGTTCTCCAAATAACTGACAAGTAAAGAAATAATTTCCCTAATTCAACCTACAAGAACTCAGATGAAGAGAGGGGACTTGATTCTGATTTCCCAATGCTTACGAAAATCAACTGAGCAAGAAGGAGCTAATTAGTCTTAAAAACAATGATCAGCTGCATGAGGAAGTCAGATATACAAACTACATGGATCTGCCAGAGTGTCATAGATTGATTTTCAAAATCCTGACAATGCTATTTCAAGAAGTGCCAAGGCTGCTATAGAAAAGTATTCCTATTTTATTTATTTTGCAAATTACTCTGACGAATTTAATAAAACAAAATATTCCTTTCATATAAAATATCATATTTAAAAAAAATATACAAATTTTAGATTAAATTATTTGAATTAAACAAAGAATTTAAAAAATGAAGATTTCAATGCTTTACAAAAAATATAAGGAAAAAAAAAATTATTAAAAGATATTTCAATTTTCCACAACTACATCGCCAAATTGAAATACTCACTCTAAATTTTTAACTGATAATAATGAAAAAATTGAACTAATTAATCATAATTTTAGTTTAATTATTTTGGGACTTATTGGAAAAAATTGAATTTTTATGTCAGTTCTCAAACTAAAGAAAAAAAGTATTCAAAATACCAATTTTTTAAATTTCATTAAGCACTTTTTAATAAAATTAAATAATCAAAATCTAAAAGAGATTTTGATCAATTGTAGTACAGGAATATCAATATTTACAAGAAAAAAAATATTTGAAAAACTGCAATTACAAGGATGTTTTATTTATTTTATTCTTATAACGCAAGTTAAACACATATATTTTTTAATGTATCTGACATTCACAAGTATCTCGAAGAATTACAAATTCAAGATTTATAATAAAAGAGAAACTGACCAAAAAACACAACTTTTACTTTGATTTAAAAGTAAGTAAAAAAAGCAATATGAAAAAATGTAACAAATATCTTAATCATTATAAAATTTTACTTCAGTGTGCTTAATTTACTATATAAAAATAATTAAAATATACCACAGAAATAATATCTCCATTTTCTGCATGTATTTGAGCCAAAGCACCTAATCTTGCACAAACTTCAAATATTTGTAGAAGATCTTTGTCACTCACATGAAGATCTTCATATGCCATAAACATTTTAAAGGAGTTTACGCCTATTTAGAAAGAAATTTGCTTATTAAACTTTATTTAAAAGTACTGTAATTTCAAAAAGAAACTGAAATTTAAGGTTGTTAAAGATACTTTTTTTAAGCACTCTACAAAACAAATCTTATAAAAAGTTACAAAGCTCAAAACTGAAAATAAACATAATACAAATTTTCACCAAATATTGCATATAAAACTTCCAAAATTTACACATTCCAATTTTGTAAATATAAAACAAAAATTGTGATTCCATAAATTCATAACAGCACAAAAAATAATGGGGAAAGAATCACAAGGAATTAATTTTAATGTAAGGAAGCACTTAATAATTATAAATTATTCAGCTAATTCACAATGCATTTATAATAGCACCTGAATATTTGCATTAATATTAAAAATAAAAATGCCTTGACAGATGAAGATACAGAAGTGTAGATTTGAAATCAAAACATAAAGGCATTAAATTTTTACCTTTTTCTTTTGTTAAAATCTCCATTTCTGCTTCAGTTTTCTCATTCCAAGATTTAACTATCATATGAAGGCCATAATCACAGCATACCTTTTCATCAGCCCATCCACGCCATGTATCATAAGCTTCTAATAAGGATGATTTATCACCGGCAACAAAATCCACTAAAATAAAGAAATATTTTAAACATATGAATGAAGATAGGAAAGTAACAATTATGAGTTTAAAATAATGTAAAGTAAAACTTAAAATTCGTAGCTAAGTATTATTTGAAAATAAGTGATTTATTAGAACATTAGAATCAATAAAATTAATCACCCTAATATAGCTTATTTGGACTTGCCTACTACTAACTAAGCCTAATAACACAGAGATTTTATTTGGTAACTAAGAATTCTTAAACCAATGACACAAACTTATCCCAGTATTATTAGTTGAACAAACATTTCTAGTACATTTTTATCAAATTTATAAGTATTCATGAATTTTGTTTTAATTCAATAAATCTGAAGAAACAAAGTAACATTGAATTGAGATGGCTGAATATTGGAGATGTTGCAACTTCTTGGGGGGGGATGTAATATTTGCTCAAATGAAAAATATCCCTTCCACTTAAATATATGTGTAAAAATACTAGATATTGGAGGCATAATATTCTAAAAGGAAACTAGTTCATAGGAACTTAAATGTCATTTGTTTTCCTTTCAGATTTATTTGTTATACTATACTATTAAAGTTGACACTGGAATTTTTTCCTCCTCTACATAGTATCAAAGTCGCCACTTCAGTTACAATGAACAAAATAGTTTCAGTCATAATGAGCAAATACCTTTATTTCATTCAGTATTTTTATAAGAAAAGTAACAACTTTCTAAATTATAAATGCAATTGTAAGTAAATGACTACTTGTAATTAAAAAAAATTCTTTAGTTTTCTGTTAGAACAAATTGGTGTCGTAATCATGGAATTGTAAGAAAACTATATAGAAGGCAACATTGGTCTAAGTATTAGCAGATATGACTAAGATAACTTATGCCATCTATACCTTCATGTACCAACCAGGGCCCTAGCTGCAAACGAATTATAAATAAATGCAGAAAAAGTATATGCAGGCCTGCTTTTGAGGCAGTGCCAATTAATAAAATGAATATTTCGTTTTGTATTAGCATGTCAATCATACATTATGATGAATAAATAAACCTTGTATTACAAATTAGAAAATAATTGGATATATTAACAGGTAACAGTTTACAGAAGACAATGATACCATAATGCAATAGTGTAAATTAATGAAAAACTTTCCTTTTAATTATTAAATTTCCTTTTAGTTTCTACTGAAATTAAATGCTTGAATTGTCACAAATTGGTAATTCAAACTCTTTTTACGTAAATAATACGACTTTTGATAAAAAAAAAAAAAAAAAAAAAAAAAAAAATGCTATATACTTACTGATCATTGTTGTTCCACCTGCCAGTGCAGCCTTTGTGCCAATGTAAAAATCATCGATAGAAGTTGTACCCATAAATGGAAATTGAAAATGTGTGTGTGTATCAATTCCACCTAGTAAATAAAAATACAAATTCATTCTGTCAGTAAAACAAGACTAGACTAGAAACAATATTATTTCAAAACTAAATATTTCCAACTAGCATTAAAAGTGAGTAAATTTTAAAAGAATTGTGAGAATCCAAACAGAATTTTAAGAAATTAGTAATTAATAATAAACATTGAATATAAAAGGATGAAAAAAAGTTATGTCCTTTCTTACATTAAATAATATCAAAATAATTAAATGCAGTAAAAAATTCAAGCACACAAAATGCTATAAAAAATACAGTTAGATTTCTTCACATGCATTAAAATTACAATAACTAATCCTTAAAGCAAGCAAATTTTCAATGTGTAGTTTAGAAGTTTCTGTACCTTTTCTTTAAAAATTCCTCATCATAACATAGAACCTACTTGAGAAAATTACCAAGAAACCAACAATTTATTCCTCAGTATATTTCATTAGATGTAATAAACCAATGCAATTTATAAATAGAGAATATTTTTAAAATTTTGAAAAAATAAACTATATGAGAGATCCGTATAACTCTGAATGGTTATTATTTTTAAAATTAAGTAACTAAAGTTTAGTATTTCATATTTAACCTTTTATAACATACAACTTAAAATATATGATGGATAACCAAAGTGACAAGTAAAAACCTATATTTCATAAATTATTTTTGGGGGAGGGGGAGGGGGAAAGAGAGATGAAGGTTCTTTCATGAAGTTTTTGATTAATATTTTTTTTAATATTCTTAAAGTTTAAAGATATTTTCAGAATACAAATTATATACTTACAGATACTTTCATTGTATTATGAAACTGTCAGCAGTTAAGCACATGAAGCAATTGCAGAATGGTAAATAAAGGTAAAAAATTGTAGATAGATATTATTACTATGAATTAAAATTTTTAAATAATGCATAAACTATAAAATAATTATTTAAATTTTTAATTTGTTTTTACTATAAATTCTGTATAACCAAAGTTATTTTCTAACTGAAATATTGAAATGATGCTTATATACCTGAAAAAGTTTTATTAGAGAGCAATGTAAATTGGCTTACAATTTTTTCTTTCTAATATTATTCTAAACAGTGCATTTCCTAACATGTTTTTGGATGGAGCAAGGTAAAAAAACTTAAAGTATCTGTAAGTATATTAAGTATCTTCATAATATTTTTAGATTGAATTTGATTAAATTTATTAGTTTTTGTAAACAAAATAAAAATAAATATGCAATATCATAATGGCAAAATGAAATTTTGTAAATGAATTTAAAAAATATATATATATCTAATAGTTTAAAGTAAAAATATATGCTTAATGTAAAAAAAAAAAAGTTGATAATGTATTAGTTCTTTCAATTAACATTGAATTAAATAAAAATATTTCTATTTATCAGGCTAAAAATCTAAAGACATTTCTGAAATGTTTAAATAAAAAAAAATATATTTTATAATTATTTGTAAAGATTTGTAGATATAATTTTAGAAATTTCATTGATTTAATAGCAATCTTCCATTTACCAGGGATTATCATTTTCCCTTTAGCTTCCAAAACTTTAGTCCCTCCTGGAATGGTAAGATCCTTACCAATTTGTCTGAAAAAGTAAAAATTGAAGATATAATATACTTAGCCAAAAAATGTATACCCTCCCTCCATATATACATCACAAAAAAAAAAAAAAAAAAAAAAATGAGGAAATTATAGAAAAAGTAATAATAAATATAATTGCCCTACATAAACAATAAAAGCATATAGCTACATTAATTCAAATTAAAAAATATTTAAATATTTATATATCAGAGGCCAAGAAATTTTTGAGACCCTTAAATAAATTTTTAGAAATCCTGCATTAATATTATAATTTGTTATATCTTTATTAAATAAAGGGGGAAAAATGAAATTTGTCATAATCAACATAATTTAAATAAAAACCTTTATAAATGAAACTAACAGTTTTAATTTTCCTCCAGTATCATGTTTAGCTTTTATATAGAAGTTTACCAACTCCTGTTCTAAATAATACAAACATTAAAGATATACTTTTAATAAGGGAACTTTCTTTTTTTTCTTGTTATAATGCTGGTGCTAATCTATGCAAGGCATGCACTTTAAAGAAATAAAAAAACAAATTATCTATTTATGCCAAATAATATATTCAATCTATTCCATTACATAGTGAAAAATATTCGAAAAGACTTTTCCTTTAAAAAAAAGGTTTAATAAAAAACAATCTAAATATAAAAACCTACTTTTCTAGTTAATTCATTATAATATATATATATATATATATTAATTATCTTAAAAGAAATTATCAAATCCTGATATTCAAAATATACTTTTAAAAATGCTGTAAAATGTCACATGAATATAACAGAAATAAGTGATTCCATGTAATATGTAATTTTTAGAAGGGCTAAACAGTCTTTCACAGAGAAGTCTTTCTGAGGGACTACTAGGTACAATTGATGTTTTATTAGCTGTCACTGTTTCTTAGTACAAGTTTTATTTTCACCCCACACATTTTTTAAAACAGTCAAATTTGAAACAATTTAAACAAAAGATAAAAATGTTAATTATCTTCTTTAAACATATTGATAAAGATTTAAATGAAATTCACAGTTTGAAAAATTTAAAGCAAATAAATACAAAAAAAAAAAAAAAAAAAAATGTTTAATTAAATAAATTTTTTGAAAGTCGAAAATTATAAGGGTATAAAAACATAGCTTAAAATTAATATTGTTACAAATTGCATACATCTTGTTTCTAATACTGGAATGAAACACTAATTTTATACAAACTGGTCAAATTGTTGACTTTTAAGTTAAACATTTTGTATTAAGCATTTAAATCTGTAAGAATAAATTAGGGGTGGATTTTCTCACTGAAAGTGGAGAGGAGAAAATAAATATTATTTTATTTTTAAATTTATAATTGGGGGAAAAAAAAAAAAAAACCCCTACAAAGTAAACACATTTACAAATGCTTTTTTTTTTCAACAACAGAAATGATACAATAGACTGACAACAATAATCTGATACAAGAAATGCAGTTTCAAGACATATCAGCTTTTCTAATGAATTCCAAATGAAGAATTAGAACAATTTTTTCTAAATAGATCGTTCATAAAAATATTAACTTTAGATAACTTTACATAATTATAAGAAAAAAAAAATATTTTACCTTTCAGATAAATTAAATAAAGATTAACAATTAAAAATTAAATCTTAAGTGTTATAATTATGTAGTCATTATTAGCGAAAATGTATAATAATTATTTAACGATAACAATTGATGTTCATTTAAGAGAATTTTTATGATTTAAGTTGCTAATAAATTTTAAATAAACAAATTCATTTCACAATTTAGAGAATAATTTTCCTTTAACTTTTCAAAAGAAGATCCTTGGCAGTACAATGTCCAATTTAAATGTATATCTTTTCATAATATTCCCATATGAAATAAATTATAACATTTATTTCTGAATACAAGCCAAGGGCGTGTTTTTTTCTTCAAAAAATTTACCCTAAATTCAAAACTCAATATACAAGCTGAAATAAAAAAAATAAAAAATAAATTTTGTGTATGAAGAGAATAAATTCTATATGCATCCAAACATTTCAATGAGTGAATGTGAATTTTATGAGCTATTTGGAAACTTGGATTCTGACACAGATTTTTGCTAATTATTTACGATATTCTGTCATTATTTCTGTTGTACGTTTTGGTACTTTTCAGTTAGCAAGGCTGAAATTTCGCCAATGGCACAACAACAACAAAAATTTTGGGAGGGAAAAAAAACCCCTCTGGAATAGACAAGTGGAAGGGAGCAGAAAAAGTAAGTAATTAAAAGCTATTTGTTGCTATATAACAAGAAAAAAAAAATTATAATTTTCCCCCACAAATAGCAATTTTTGCACTCACTAACACCATTACTAATTAAAAACCACTGCTAAGATAAAAAAAAAAAGGATGTTAAAATAAATATTCTGCATACTTTATTATTCCATCTTCAATATATACATCAGCATCAAACATAAGATCATCATTAACAATTTTTCCACCTTTAATGAGCATTCTTGACTGTGAACTCTGAAAAAAATGTAAGAAATTTTGTTACCACAACTATCACAATTAAAAAAAAACATGAACAAAAGTAGAAATTAAATTAATTAATACTATTTTTGCAATCCTGTGGAATACACACTATACATAAGCAAAGAGTGCTGCTTTTGTTCAAAAAATTTATTTAATCGTCAAACATCTCACTAAGCGATTCAGTTATTATATGACATTGTTTTTCTTTTTGCATGAAGATAGATTTCATAACAGCCAAAAAGTAAAATAAAAGATTAAAGTAATTTTCATTTTCAATTTTTTTTTGTACCAATTATTTACAGCATTCTATTATTATTTCTGGTTTATATTTTAGAACTTTATATTTCACTAATTTCCCCAGCATCATATTTTTCATTTCAGCATCAATGCAACAAACCAACAAAATAAACAATTTCAGAAATAAAAAAAAATTCGTTTTCATAAAATGAATAACCCATTTCATTTAATATATTTTTTTTTCATAAACCCAAGAAATATAAATGCGCTATAGTTAGCAATTTATTGCTTGCATTTGGTTTATGGAAAAGTACCTACTTTTGAAATATGTACTAGATAGATAGACCAAAAGTCAATTGAATAATCAACACTGCAGTTAGCCGATCTTTTGTAACTCTGAATAATCAATACTGATTCTGGTATTTGTATACTTTTTATAATAAAAAACAATTACCTTTAAATGTTCTTTTGCATAATGTATATCAAATGACTATATGAGTTTTCCAAAATGAATTCTAAAGTCAACTACTGATAAAATCACAAAACTATTACAATACAGTAACTTAGCCTGCTTTCTCATATAAAATAAGTGACACTTAAAGAAACTTTTCATAGCTTACTAAACTACATATTCCATGTTGCATGTTAGAATAATAGCCTATCTTTAAAAGAAAATTAATATCTTAATGATTAAGAATACATTTTGATTAATTTTTATTTTTACAACAGGTTATTAAAAGTTCCTGCTAAGTTGCCAATTTAAAATTATAAGAAACGGTAGTACACAAAACAAAATAAAACCTAATGACAGAAGTGGAAATAGCTGGTTATCTGAATAATAATGATGAAATAAAGAAATACATCATCTAAATCCATTTTAAAAATTTATTCTGATATATTCAACCATGTTCAACTCAATGAATAAATTTGTTACTCTTCTTAAGTTCTTAAAAGATATATTGATAAAATGTTTCTATATAAAGGAAATGGAACTACTTCGGATAATTTCTTTATTAACACACACAAAAAAGTATGTAACAATAGTAAAAATGCATGCTACATTTTTTATTTTAATGTACATGCTCTTATCTCGGGGATAAAACAAATGCAAAATATTTCCTTATATAAGAAACGATAAAAGCCACTGAATCTATACAGGAGATATTAAAGTATTATAATATTTTATCAATTTAATTTTATAGTTAATAAAATAATATAATTATGAAGCTTTTTTCCTAAAAAACTTTATCTAAACACAAAATTATTTTATAAAATGATAAAAAGTTTTATTTGTTATACTTCAAAAACCATGTTAAAATTTTTCCAATAACTGCCAGTTGTCCTCTATGAAAAGAAAATTATAAAAATCTTGCATAAATTATAAAAATTAAATATAAGTTGAACTCAATTTGAATTTTTTGAAAGTTTTCATGACGAAAAGTATAAATAATTTTGGGTAACTTTTTTATTTTTCTCACAATCAAATTCTAAATATTTTATCACAGTAAAAACATTTAAATATAATTATTTCTCATATATATCCATAGCTAGCAAAACTTTCAAAGTAATAAATTATAAAAATCAAAATTTAAGCATTAAAAATAATCTAATGGTATAGTAAAATAAAATGAAACTGTAAAATTAATAATATTTAACTAAAAATACATCGTTTATACAAACCATGATTTTCACTAAAATATGTCTTTGATGCTGTTATAACTAACTTCAATAACCTTTAATTTTTGAATATTTGATTATTAACAGCAAAGAATTTGTCATTAAAGTATCAACCGTTGTCTTTTTTCACAACGGAAATATTACATAACTAATAACTTTGAATAATTATGAAATCGTTATTTAACAAGTCGTTTCTAATTTACTTTCAGAAGTAAAATAAAATATATATATATAATTATAATTATCTAGAAATCAAAACTCTCAGAGCTGAACTTTTCATTTGATTCTGTCAAAACAAAACAAAACATTTTAACTTTCCCGGCAATAGTTAGAGCATTCATAGTTAACTCGTTTAGTATTATTTGAAAACAATGTAGAAAAAGAAGTTGGAGTTACGAATAATTATTATTATTTTTTTTATTGTTATTATTAATAATATTTTATTTTATTTTATTATTATTATTTTTTTTTAATGGAGAAACTGTAGCATTGTGGGATATTCCCATACTAGAGCTATCAATAAAAATCGAGAAAATCTATTTATGCAACTCGACTTCATGTTCTATAAATAATAATAATAAACATTGTAAATGCTCATAAAATCATGAATATGTATTTTTATATTATCCGGCATGTATATAAATATATTGAGTTTTAAATATTTTATAAGGCTTTTGTAATGTCTCATTTCAAAAGCCTTTTAAAAATGAAGTTTTAACAGTCAAAATTTTAATTAAAAAATATACGAGAAATAAATTTATTATCTTTCCTTATGAAATTCATTAATTTCTCATCTCAAAACTGTATTATTTTTATAGCTTACAAAACTTCATTGCTTTATTCACTTAAATTAAGATATTGTTTCAAATTTTATATCTTCCACCGAAACATCTGAATTCATCCTTCTATTCAAACGTAGTTAAAGCGGTCTCGAAGGATAACACTTAGGGAAAAATTGATTTTTATTTCTATTTTTTTTAAATTAAATTAATTTATTTAAAAAATGCTACAATTCGGATAGCCATAGAGTTAGAACGTAATTAAAATCGAAAGGTAAAAAGTATTTATTGAAGGCCTTAAAATGAATGTGTGTAGAGTTGGTTAGATTGAAATAACTGATTTATAGAAAAAATGATACAGAAAATGATTTATTACGAAGTATTTACTTGATTGCATATGGCTTATGTAATTCTTTTTTAACGTGATGCAATACAAATTAATTTCTCTTTAAAAAGTACCTCCAAGAAAGCACATCTTATCCTCATTTGCATTTTTATCTTTGGACCATTGGGTGGAAGAAAAAAAATGTTTCACTCCCATAGACTTCACCGAAAATCTTTTTGAATATCCGTTGAGCCATAAAGCATTACGGGCAATTTATTTTTATTTACTCTGTATGGGACTATCGAGATTCTTCTATGGAGTTTTCGTCGTTTCTCATTACCCTCTCTCTGTTACAGTTATTTACCTTTTACTCTATAAATTTATTTTCAGAACTTTCTACTTCAATCACATTTTTTAGTAGAGTACAACAATTGTTTCTTTCAATTGTAAGCAACTGCAATTACAGCAGACATAAGAATATTATTCGATAATTTTCTCAAAATTTCAACTAGGTCTTTGTTTTCAGTCAAAGATTTGGATGAGGCCAGTTATTTTTACTTGAAAACAATTAAAACGATCCAAATAAATATTTAGAAGAATATTTCAAATTGACATATGAATGGATTTAATTTAATTTTTATCCAAGAAAATTTTATAACACATGATTCGATACTGAATAATATTAAAAATTATTTCAAACTCTTTCGGAATTTAATGTAAAGGATGTCTTGTAACATTTACGTTATCGTAAATATCATCGACGAATCTTCTTTTTACAAGAAATTTTTTTTTCTAATGGATATTGTGTAAAAATCCATCCGATTATGCATCATTTTGTTTAAAAATGGCGTATTAATGTCAGCTTCTTTCATTTACTATAACAAGAAATTATAAGAACTACATGTCACGCATTTGAAAAGAATCAATATTCATGTGCGCGAGAAAGATTTAGTAGAAACAGATTAGTATTTAAGTGAAGCTTTAAAGAACATTAATAGATCTAAGGGTTTCCGCACCTTAGAGATACCTGAATTAATAAAGCCAGAAGGTACAGCAGCGTTCATGACATGGTCCGAATATGAAAAAATCAAAACATCTTATCGACCGCAATTGAATATTTTTGGAATTAGATCAAAGCATAAAATTTTGTTCGCATTTTTTTATATAACTTTAAATGGCAATTATTTTCTATATTTATGTTAAAAATGTTTTTAAAAATCAAAGTTTTTCTTCATATACATGCGTAATAATACGACTTATAAAAAAAATCAATATATATGCATATTTTTGAGCATACATTTCCTGTTAACTAATATAGTAATGTCAAATATCTGAACTTATAAGTTTGTTATTCATCTTCTTCTGAAATCTTTTTCATAAATTAAACTGAATCATTAAATTTGTTCAAAAGTTACTTTTCGTTAATTTTTAAATATATCGTAACAAAAAATTATTTATTTCTGTTCTGTTAACAAAGGTGTGAAGTTTGTTGTATACTTGGCAATCAATGGTTTACAGTTTAGATGTAACCGTACCAATGATTTTGTCTAGCGTTAACTATGGCGGACAAGTGATAGAAGAATAATATTAAAAAAATAAAGAATTTTTTAATATGTTTACTTATTTCCTTTTTGTTCTAGTTCTACTGCTACATCTAAACATGAATAAATCATAACGGACTTTTCTGAAGGAGAATAATTAGTGACGATAGATTAAAATATAATGCAAATTTATAAAATTAAAACAGTCGTTTAACATATTTAAATTATTCTGAATACTTTTGCACTGCATTTTTTAAAAATCGTATTCAAGACCCATATTCCTTTAACTGTCATCAATTTATGTATCCTTTCCCTTTATGTTCCCTTTCCTTTAACTGTCATTATTATGTATACCCACCGACCTTCCAATTTGATGAGCTTTCTCTCCTATCATTTTGCATACTCGTATCTTATCTTTATAGTACGTTTCAGACAAACTATAAATGTTTTATTTAAATTGAACTGATTTTATTCAACTTGAACAAACTATAAATGTTTTATTTAAATTGAACTGATTTTATTCAACTTGAACAAACTATAAATGTTTTATTCACCTGATGCGGCGCCTTTTTAATAGTATACGCTAAAAATAACTGTCTGGAGATTGAAAGGCAAAGTATATGAAAAAATAATGTTTGAAATATTTAAAAAAAAAAAAACATTTTCGTGTTTTTAATTTTTATACACCAAACAAAATTTTCAAAGTTTGCCAGTTCTTTTCTTTATTTTTATATTCAATTTTTTAAAATGTGAACACGTTTTAGTGTTCATCTACAAATGCATTCTTTATAATAATCAATATAAAATATAACGTGTGTAATATATTGATTTTTAATATAACACAAGTTATACTAGTATCTCCATCAGAATGTATATTTTTGAGGATACTCTTTTTCCTTATTAACCATTATAATAATGTCATGTATCTAACTTACTATTCATAAAATAGTTCTGAAGTCATCAGTCATAAACTGAACTAAATCATTAAATGTTTTCAAAAGCTTTGACCTTTTAATTTGATTAACCTTTTCTTCTACCTTTCTACATACCTTAGAGCAGGCATGGACAAACTACGACGGCCCCGGCCTTCCTGAAGGTTCTATCCGGCCCATCCTCAATTAAAAAAATATATAGTATTTAAATAATATATATATATATATATATATATATATATATATAATGATATTACTATACAATATATATTATAATACAATATATTGTATAGCGCTCATGCCAAAACGGAAAGGGATGTCACGTTATTGGCACTGAAAAGGAGTTTATATTCATACCTCATTTAATTGGCATTTACACTGTGCATTTTAAGCTCTGCCCAATGCCTTTCTCTTACGGCATGACCATGGATAAGTATAACAAGACTTATACCTTCTCTTAAAAATTTCCCAGAAAACAATATTTTCTGTTAATCTTCGTAAATGAATAAAAGTACTATTTTTCTTTTTTAATGAATGTGGAAATTTTAGTTTCACATTAAAGTTTTCATTCATTAGTTTAGTTCTAATAGCAAGTATTGATCAAGAAGAATAACAGATGACGCCACATAGTAAATAGATTATTCTGTACTTGTTTGTGGTCACGACTTCTAATATGTTTGAAAGATGACAGACAGGTAACCTCATTGTGAATATGGTGAAATTATTAAAAGTATGTACTAAAAAAACGTAAAGTTGATTCAGAGTGTCGTACTTCTAAAGAATAATGGACCTGGAAATATTCTTTTACAGGTGCAATGGATGAACCAGTGTCTTATCTATTTTGAATCTATAGTAGTTTTCAAAGTATATAACATTTCCCGTCATTTGACATCAAAATATAAGAATTCCAATTACGAAGCAATGTCCGAATATGAAAGAAAACAAAGAGCAGAAAATCTTTGTAAAGATCTGGTAAGTATCTGATCAACAAAATTGTTTTAAGGAAGTAAAAAGTATCCAGGAAACAGCTACACATGCAAATTACATTGTAGCATACAATATTGTTGAAAGTAATAAAACTCTCAGTAATGTGGAGTTCGTTAAACAATGCTTGCTCCAAGTTTGTGATGTTTTAAGTCCAAATAAGAAAAAAGATTTTGAGATTATAAGCGTATCTCGAAAAACTGTGACTTCTAGAATCGAAGCCATCAATAAAACTCGTGACATCAGAGTTAGAGTCAAAGATTAGCCGGTTTAAATTCTGCTCAATAACTATGGATGAAAACAGTGTTGTACTACGATACTGCTCCGATGAAAGCACTGATATGATACTGCTAAACTAGTATTATTTATAAGAGGTGTTGATGAGAACTTTAAAATTACGGAGAAACTGGTATGCATGCGGTTATTAAGGGGAACAACTACGAGATGTGATATTACCCCTGAAATTCTGGAAGGGTTTTCAACTTTGAAAGTGCTTATAACAAACATATGTAATATTAGTATCGATAAGTCATCAAATATGGTAAAAAAAAAAAAAAAAAAATCTGGATTTCTTGGATTCTTTAATCAAAACTATCTCTGGAACAATGTTGTTATTCTACATTGCATCATACATCAAAATGTCTTGCGTCTCCTCATTGGTCATCTCGCAGTGCAGGGACACGCCAACAGTTTGTTGAGCCTGTTGGGTAAAAGCAACGCTGTGATGATGTGAGTTACTCTGCTGGAAAACGTTTCCTGGAATAGTGATCATAAATGGCAGCAGAGCCGGTTAAATCACTAGTTTGACGTACAAATGTGTTGGCACGGTGCGTGGGATAAAAACGCAAATGCTCATGCTGTCAAAGGAAATTGCTCTCCAGATCATAAATCCTGGTATAAGCCCAGTGTGTGTACAAGTCATACTTATTGTCTCCAAGCGCTTACCTGGCCTCATTCTAACCAACAGACAGACAGCACTGGCACCAAGACAGAAAGAGTTCTCATCAGAAAACACAACAGATCTCATACCAGCTTTAGCTTGACACTACTGAAATAGCAGATGGAGGTAATTTGAAGTTTGTGGCATAAACACTACAGGGTGTATTGTTCGGAGTTGCCCCTCAAGTAATCGATTTGCTATCATTCTCTGTCTGGTGCCAAAATGAGTTTGAATTTCTGCTGAAGAGACAGAACGATGCGCTACAGTCATGTGGTAAATACAGAAGTCATCCGCCTCAGTAGTGACCCGTGTGCGGCCGGATCCCGATCTTCTGGAGACTGTACCTTCCTGTGACCTCTGCTTCCAACAATCAGGCATTGTGGATAACATCCCTGTGAAGTCTTTTTGCAATATCTTGAAATAAAAAATCCACCTTCCCGTAGCCCCATTACACGGAATATTTTTAATTTAGTAAACTGCTGATACTGCCTCCATCTTCTTCTTAATGATATTCTTGACTCAAATCTAGTTGACAACACCCAATGGGGAAGATAAATAAAGCTCACGAAGTTTGCATCGCGTACTTGTGTTGATTTTATTTACGTCCATTTATACATCATACTTGTAACTATTCCTTTCGAATTTAATTCAGTTCCATTAATTCAATTGTTAAATTTGTTTTGTCACAAACAAAGAATAAGAACTAATAATACTAGAGCAAGAAATATTAGAATTTTACTGCAATAAATAACTTTTTATAAGCAAAGTATTCCTTCATTTACATTTTTCTATTATTTTACCTTATAAAAGGTCTTGTTAAACATTAACTTTTTATTATTTTCTAATATTGTTTTTTCATATTCAAGTGTTTCTGAAAAACTCATGATTGTAGTAGTCAAAAATAAATCATTTAATCACATTCTATAAATAAAGAAAAAATTATCTGAATTAGGTACAGAGTATTCTGTCTGAATAGAAAACTCAATTAGAATTATTTTTTAATGATTTACTCGCAAGGAATTGTAGAATTGGCAAACAAAAATTACAAGAACGGAAACGGGAAAAAATCAGTTTAGGTACATTAAAATATCGAATGAGAATTTTAGAGTCTGTACCTTCAGTAAAAAAAGAAGAACAAAGTAAATAATTTTTATAAATGTAACAAAAACTATTTCTCAATCGATGTACATAAAAATATCTGTTAATACTTGAACTCAGTATTCATAAAGTTTGCCAACGCACTAGTAGATTTGCACCATCTCAATGTAGAGCTCCCATTTTAAATTTCAAAGTGTTGGAAGTATTTTAAGAAATTTATCATGTAAAAATAGATTTGAATGTACATGTTTGGCTTTTAATTGGAATAAAAATACTATACGTACTGCTAATTAGGGCTTGGTTGCAAATATAGAAAACCAGCCAAATATTACAGTATGCAAGCAATGCCCAAACGTTTAGGTACTTTGGATCGCTTTTGAAAAATAAATTGCTTTGGGCCGCGCAAAAAATACATTATTTTAACGCTAAGCAAAAGAATAAGGAAATGATGAGAAAACTATGTAAAAACTAAATTGCCAAGGAAAGTAAACAATTCTCAATCAAAGATACCCCTTATGATAAATATGCAAAACTGCTCTAGCATAAAAAAGCAGATTTTTTAAAAAATATTAAGCAGGTAAAGAAATTTTAATCCATTAAATAAGAAAAATTTTTATGAAATAAAAATACTAAATGCAGATTGGAATTTAAATCAAATTAAAACTTCATATATGTTTACTGAAATCTCAGTGTTGTTTTAATAGTTATTCTATTATATATCAATAGTTTTAATAGTTATTAATTATTATGTATTTTTATGCAATCAAAATTAAAAGATAGTATTAAAATAAATGTACAAAAATGTCAATGTTTTAAAAAAATTACACAATATAGTAACTTATAGGATGGCCGAAAGCCCCGCAGTATATTATAAAAAATAAGACTATAATATGAACTTATTTTAAACTGCTTGTGCTTCTTATTTCATAAGGAGATATAAAATTATTTATTTTACATAATCTTTTTATATATTATATAAAAAGATTATGTAAAGTAAATAATTTATTCTTAGATTATATAAAAAGGGATTTCAAAAAATCATATAAAAGGCCGATTCTTTTATAATTTGCGTTAAATTAAAGAAGTCGTATTAAAAAAAAAAGAGTTTTCTTATGTGCGTTAAAATTCGTATAGATAGAGAAAACTAATTCGGGTTCAATTAGAAATGGAACTGAATGCAAAAGAATCTCTTCGATTCGGAGAATACTTATAATTTCAGAAAATGCTTTTCATTGATATAATCTGTTATGATTACTATTTAATCTTAATCAATTGCAGAACAAATGTATAAGAATAATCATTGCCGCCAAACATCTTTTCATTTTAAATTACTTTTCATAATTTATGCCAATTTGTTAGAACTATATTTTCTGTTCGACATAACGGCTTACATTCTATAGATTGAAGATGGTACTTAATCAATAGTTTTATGCTAAAAAAATGAAATTAAATAAAGACTTTGAATAAATTCTTAATATGTTTTATTGTGAAATGAATAAATTAAGTATTGTACAAACTTAATTCTTAATAAATCGTATTAAGAATTTTACTTTTTAAAGAGATATTTTTATAAGAAATTCCAAAGAATTGTCTTTAAAGATATTTATAAAAAAAAATCGCAAAAATTCAATTTTTAGTTTACTTCCAAATATATATTATATTTTTTATGCTAAAAAAAAATAAATAAATCAAGAATTAAATTTTTATCATCAGAAATAAATAATTCAACAATTACAACCAAAAAATTAAAAGAATTAAATAGATTATCTTGTTTTTCAGAGAATTCATTTATAAAACAATAAATAACATATAAATAATTAATAATTACTAATTTCATAATCCAGTTTCTAGAATAATTAGTTTATAATTTTTCCCTTTTAATTTAATGAAGGGAATAGAAGTATCAAGATGTTTGTATATTACGAAATCAATAAAAAAATTGGCAAACTGGAATGTAATTTACAGAGGACATACTGAGAATGATAAGTCAATGATAAGAAATTCAAAATGAATTGGCATGTCTGAGCGCAGTAACAAGTTGAAAACTGCTCTGCTGGATTTATTATGCTTCGTCGACGTTATACAACCATTATATCAGCAGAATTCGAATGTGAATACATCATTGGCATACAGATATTAGTATTTCTTCATCGGGATATTGCTGCCGGTACGAGGATAATATTATGACAGTGATGCGAGTTGGAAGCAGTGAACAAAAGCAAACAAAACGAATCGAATATCCGGATGTTAACCATTAATGTGATGACATTGAAGGATGATTGACACCTCATCCGCATTTCGCTGTCGGACCATTCAGCTGCTTTCCGAGTGTTAACACAACAATGGAACATACATATGGAATTATCGCAGAATAATAAAAAATAAAAAAAACCCCTCTCTGTATTCAATTAAAATATATTTAGCTAACAATTTCGCAATTTTATTTACAAAGAAAAGACGCTTATTTTTAATAAAGATCTAAATATTAAGGTTCTTATCTTTGATACACCTCCTGAAATGATCATATTGATGGCTTTGAGTTATTATCCAGCGATAACTGTCGTCACTCCTTAAATTTAAAACAGCTGTTTAGAATCAGTTTCAGCCTTGAAGTTAAAAATGCATGGGCAGCTTCATTTTCAAAGTATTTGAAACTATCTAAGCTCTGTAACGAAACTAAATAATATATGACCTATTGAATAAGCGATTCTTTTAATTCGCGTAGTTTCTGTAACGAAAGAAGAGGAAATTTTAGTTGTTAATTCATGGTTTCTTCGTTTTTCTTTTTTATCAAAGCATTTATATTTCAAATTCATACGTGCTTATGGAAATTGTAACACATATTTCATTTTCGAAATAACCCATTTCATAAAGTACTTTAACCATTCTGAAAACATTTTTAGAATATTTAAAGAAATTATTAATTAGTTTTAAAAAATGTCATGTGTCTATTCAAAATATTGTTATTTAAAATTTCAATAAAATACATTTACATATTTTATTTTAAAAAAGAGACTGTACATAATAGCAAGTCTAATTCTGAACAATTGAGCGAAGTAAATGCAATTTTCTGTAAAAGAAAATATATCTTAAAGAATTAAATAATTAGGATAGAAATCTATTAAAATACTAATTATTTTAGTGTATGAAATACGTGGGTGAATAAATAAATAAATAAAATTAAGAAAAAAAGATTACAAAAAAAAAAAAAAAAAAAAAAAAAACTTTATTACAAAGACGATAACGAAAGTTTCCCTAAAGGTGCAACAGGTAGTGCTAGGTTCCTAGTAAAGTTTCGGAGTGGAAAGTTCAACAGTAGACGAATTGTTAGCAGTTAAAATGGCGATACAATTAAAAAATTGGCTTTCGTTAAGAATGAAAAATATGCTTCTTATGGGCTGAAAATATTTCTGCAACTGGAATTAACCATAAAATTCGTTGAAGGTGTACGATGAAAGGGCAATGGAGCAGACAGCATCTTGAAAAGGTCTTTTAAAATCGAGCAAACAGCACTAAACATAAATGATTACCGGGCAAATTAGATAGAAATGAAATAAGCAAAGGTAAATGAAATAAAAAAAATTCGATCAAAAATGCAAATATGAAATTAAAGAAGAATCAAATTAATAAAAGAAATTTTTTTTTATTGATCAAGCCCATCAATTAAGTATCCCATTATTGATAATTATAAATTCTTCACGGATTTTTAAATATATGCATGGTATTCCAACTGTCGTTATAATTTAATCGATATAAAATGCATAAAATGAACTGAATAATGCTACAAATTAAAAAATTAATTAGGGAAACAAATAAAAAATTACATATTTTAAAGCGTTTTATTATTAAGAAATTTTGAGCAATTTTTTCATTTTTTTTTACCTGCATTTTATGTTTTAAATTTCTTGTATCTCCCGAAAATGTTCTGCCGTCGTCTATATATTCACTCTTTAATTTTTTCGGATCTTTCATTTTTTTAAAAAATTATACTAAGTATATTTTAAACATGAAAAATAATTAACTCTTCCTAATTTTCTTTTGTTGATATTTCAGATACAATCAAAGACTATTTTTCTTTCTTCATTGAGATGCTCATTCAAATCAAAGATTCCACTTCATAAAAGTATGTAGCTCTTATTTATTCTTCTATAATTTTTTTTTTTCAATTCAAATTTACAAATCGATATATTTATGTATCTCACATTTTTCTTTCTATTCATTTCATTCGAACATTTTCTATTTTAACTTTTTTTATCCGAAGAATCAAAATTATTTTAGACAAACAGGTGAGGATATTTCACAAAAATTATAGGGTCAAAATATTTACCAAAATACGTTAAACTGCTTTCGTTAAACCTTTATTATTTATATTAACAATTATTTGATAAAAATATTAATAAGTTACTTCATATACTATTAAATATTTTTCAACATTTATGAGTTTACTTAACAGCCAGTCATCGTCGGAAAATTAACTAATTTTTAAGCTTATCATAATTTAATTACGATTACTAATGAATAATTATTTATACACATTATTAAGTACAACATTATTATGGCTTTTATATATATATATTTAAATATCTTAAATAATTACTGTGAATAAAGAACATATAAAACTTATGAGCACAAATTTCTCATCCAAAACATTACTGAAATAAAAGTACATTACAGAAATTTACTCGATTAACTTAAGTTCATTCCTATAAAAAAGTTTAATATTTTTATCATGCTTCACTGAAAATATAAAAGAGTATGGAAGTTGTATGTCACTGAACCTCATTGCCAAGGGCGGGTCCTCAATATTGAGATTAAGCTCTTATGGCGGACGGCGCCATATGAATCATATTGTATAAGCTCATTCTGACACTACTATAGATTAATAGTAAATTTTTTTTCTCCTTAGTTTTAAAAATGTTATTACTTTATACGAATGCATTAGCAATAAAATGGCATAATGGAGATGTTAAGAAAAATTAAGAATTATCACGATTATAGATTTTGCAATGAGAGCAATTAAAAAAAAATGTCTTCAGTTTATCGTTATTCAAAATTACTCCATATACAGTCTTTTGCGGTGTGAGGGAAACACACAATTAGCAAAAATAATATAAAAAGTTATTCATGAAGATTGTTAATTCATAAACTGTGTAAATCGAATGCTTTTGATTCAGTATTATGTAAAACTATGGACGAAAGCAAACTTTTTCAGAAAGGGCGAAACTTCATGGATATTCAATATTTAAGTAATATTTAGGCAGTTTTAAATAAAATTCTATAAATCATCAAATCACAAATGGATGAGATGTATCCAAGCATGATATATAATGAAAAAAAAAAATATATATATTTTTGGTAAACACAACCCGGTAGTGATAAACCATATATACACGCAATCACAATCATTTTGAAAGAAAATGTTAATTAGGCAAATAAAATAATTACAAATAAGTCAATTACTTATATTAATTAATAAATACTCATAAGAAATATTTGAAAATTAAAGAAAATAAAGAAGGATTATTTCAATTTATAAAATTTTATTTTTTAAAAAATTGTTTCGCAAATTAAAAAGTAAAAACATTTTTTTCATGCGTAAAGGACTTTTAATCAGAATAGAACAAGAATATACGTAAATAAAATTTAGCATTTCATTATTTATTAATATTTTTTTAAAAACAAGTATAATTTATCACGAAATAATAAGTAAATTAAAATAAATTAACGAAATAATAAATAAGTCTGAATAAATTTATCACAAAATAGTAAGCAATAAGTAAAATAAATTTATACATTTTTAACCCGATAATTAAAAATAATTAAAAAATAGACTATTTAAAAACAGACTGTAGGAAAAAAACTGTTTTAAAATTCTAAATAAAGTGTACTACAATGATTCATTTTTAGATTTTTGTTCAAATATAAAATTAAGAAAATATAAGATAAATTCTCATTACAAAAAAAATTATCTTTGTTCCCTGGTTGGAATATTTACATGCTGTCTAAGCATGGCGGGTCATCGACCTTTTGGCAGAAGATTCTTTTTATCTCTATTATCTACATCATCCTTCATAACAATATTTCTTAATTATCCTATATCTTAATATTTCATCATACTGAAGCAATAACATGCACTTACTTGAAGATGAAGAGGCACCTTCTTCACTGGCGTATTGGAAGGAGTTTTGGACATTTTTCAATAGAAGAAAGATCCAAGAAACTTTAAGTATTTGCAAATTAAGAGTTTTAGTTCATCCAACTTATTTTCCAAGATAAGCGAAAAATTTTAGCAATCACTTTTTTTTGTTTTGTTTTGCGATTATTCTCTTCAAGAATGACCAAACATATTCTTGTTCTTCCGGGTTCGCAATCAACCGAGGTGCGTCTAATAACTCCAAAACACTTCGATCTGTTGTACGGAAGTAGCAGACAGAGCCAAGCCCAAATTCAAACAGTGGCTGTTGGAAAACCTGGATAGCGAGCATGCATTCGAGTAGGACCCGATCGATATTAACCACCCGCGCAGTATCAGTAGACTCGTCTGGACTTACAACAAAGGGAAAAGCTTCATGGTATTGGGAAAGTGGAGATGGCACATCACGTGAGAACATGGATGATTTTCGATTTATTTTCAATTTTCTGGATACAGGGCTAACACGTTTTTTTAGAGACGGGGATGGTTATTTGATGGATGGAAATAGCACGCGCATTTGTAACTGGAAACAAAACTGGGTCGGACAGCTGATGGGAACTTCACCTAATGAGCAGTTTCCTTTTCTTTCACCTTCAACCGGCGTGGGCGTTAATTGGGATGGGGATGAACTGTGTACATAAAAAAAATATTGCGAAAAAAGAAACACTACGAAAGATGCGTTTATAAAAAAAGTAACAGATGCTAAGCTTTAAAAATCTAAAGTGGTTCTGAAAAAATCATCAAGATAAATTATGAAATTTATTGGGAAAATAAGCTTTAGTCATCAAATTTCAGTCGCAAAAAATGATGAATTAAAAAAAAGATGACGCATTCATTACTGAAGTTGTTTTTGTATATAAGACTATCTCACAATTTGTAAAACAACACGTTTTCATTAATTATTGTGTTAAGCTTTAGAAATATAAAAAATTGCATTCTAATTTTTTCTTCAACTCTTATAACTACATTATTAATTTACTACAGAACCTATTATTACTAATTTTTATTTTATTACTTCATCAAACCTAACATGAATACTTACTACCACTTATATGATAAATAAAATGTTATATCATATATATCATCTTATATACATAATTCTAGAAAGAACTTGAAATTTATTATAATCAAAAAATAATTGGATATAACTTAATTTTTGTATGCCAACAGAATATTATTTTATAAGCAATAAAACATTAAAAAAATGTTTTAAGATAAATTATTTAATAACTGTAAATTAATAATACAATTAATAAGTATCTTTATTGGACAATCAGCACGTAGAATTCTAATCGTTGGCTTTGCAATAATTTTCGAAAAAAAAAAAGATAAAAATCATTTCAGAGTAATAATACAGAAAAATATTAAAAACAAGACAAATATGATTTTTACAACAACTGAACTTTAAAAATCTCATTTAAAAATTGCCTCAGAAACAATAGCTATTGCAAAATGATATCGGAAGACAAGCGGAAAAATATCTAACTCATTTTAAAAACAAATATTTTAAGGAAAATAAAATAACAGTAATTTTTCTGTTGAAGTTTAAATTAATCCATAATTTTTTTAAATTTTCATCTAATATAATTAATGAGAGTTGTGAAACGAATTAGTAAAACATCTGAATAAAAGCGAATATAAAAAAATATTTAAATACATTTACAAAGATGCAAAGGCTCTTAATAATATTTATCAATACAATAATATTTATTGCTGTACTGTTTATATTATATTTACAGCATTACACTAGTTCTCATTTTTTAGAAATTTTATAAATTATATTTTGTCTTTTAATGAAAAATCTCACCTGATTTTGGTTATCCACAGAATTCGGATTTCGGTTATTAACAGAATTCTGATTTCTACCTCTCATCTTCACGTTTTTGAACTAATACTAAAAGAATTCCAAATAAAACTTTGTCCTTGCGATTCACAACACTTCTGATCAAACAACAAGATTCTCCGCAGAATGAAAATACTACTCTGATTTCATTAAATACGTTTACGAGATGTATGATAGTAAAAGAATCTTCATTGTCATTCCGCGTCGAGAAACGTATTTACAGAGGGACTGAGTTATGAATGAGGATTATCATGATCAACCCGAGTGCTTTACCGTTTGCTGATTCGGTTGACTGATCGGTGGTATCGAACTGACACTAACAGACACAAGGTGCTATTTAGATTCGCTCAGTGAAAATGTACATCACGATTTCACCGTGGTTCAAGGAAGTGGCATAAGAAGGTTCAAAATAACTTCGAAACAGGTGGTTCAACATCAATAGTCAATTGAGAAAAGTATTTTAGGAACATAAAGACTTGCTAGAAGGAATGAGGTTCAGTCAAGGGAAATTGAAGAAGGAAGCAAACTTGAATAAGTGAGAGAAAAGAGAATGGAATTAAATTTTTTTTTATATTTTCAACTGTTGAATACAATAGATTCGTCAGAAAAATATACCAAAATGATTACTTGACTATGATGAATACTGTTTTTTGGATTGGGTTGGTAACATTCATTTTCATACAATAACTCTAGTGGTGATTTCTGTAAAGGAAAAATATATGGAAGAATATATATATATATATTTGCAATTTTTTTTTCATTAAATTTAGAACATTTTCCTGCATGTAATACAATCAGATGATGCAAAATTTGTATTTGTATAAAAAACATGGCATGTAAAAAATTTAATTTCAGGAGCATCTCCAAACTCAATACTTGAATATCAAGGATAGAATCCTGTTTTTGTGCTTCATTTTAGGAACTGCAAACACAAGGCACTCGTATTGATAGTTTTATAAATTCTATCAATTTGAAAATATTTGATGTATATGAAATATATATATATATTGATATGAAACATATACTAATTTAATACTTAAAATAAGTTAATATTGTTAATAACATATATTAAATATTATTATTAATACTTATATATTAATTAAACGGATATATTAATTTTATACGAAATTTATATATTTAGTATATCTAGGACTATAGTTAAAAGTACAGTATTTAAAGATAATTTTTGTTGGTCAAAATTTGAACTCATTGATCATAATATCATCATTCACTTAGAGAAATACAGTACCTTTAAAAGAAAAAAAGTAGTAGAATTTTAAATATCGTAAAATAAATATAATTATATAATTTTAAATATCGTTGTAAATCGTAGAATTTTTCTTAATGTATTTTTCCAGCTTATTTTTTTTTATTACAACTTGAATAATGATATATGTAATAATAAATACAATATTTTTTCACGTTTAACTCACTTTTTCTATTATTCATGGTGACAGTGAGGCTGAAATGCTAACCCTGTTTATTTTTATTACTATAAATATTTGAATTTTCTTATCCATTATAATATGTTTGATAATTACATTCATAGAATAAAAATGTAGATGCGTAATTTATGCGTAAAGTTACAAAATATGTTTTAATCGTTTTTTCCTGTTTTTCGCGACGTATGAGAGAAAATCATTTAAAAAAAAATAATTATAGAAAATGAAATTTCATGAACAAAGTTGTGAGAAATTTTTAAACATAATGAAAAAAAATTTGGATTAGTAAAAAGAGTAAAGAATTTAAAATACTGAAAAAAAATGAGAATAAACTTAGTTTGAAAACAGTATTTTATATAAACTTTGTTTGGAAGTAATATTTATTTTCTGAAAAAGATACTTATGTACATTTGAATAAGATACATGCAAACTTATTGCTTTAAATATAAAAATAATTTTAAAATTCTCGCAGAGTTAGTTACTTAAAGTTACATATTTGACATATGTGCCCTTGCAAATGAAATTCAAATATTTTAACAAAATAAAATTTTCAAAATATTTTTAACATTAATGTTTTAAGAGAATCACGCATTTTTAAAATATGTTGTTTCAAACTTTTAGAATCCTATTTTATCTTTGGCTATGTATTTAAAACTTATTCTCTAAATAAAATTATCCCAAATTTGTCAATGGAAAATTTCATTTTAAATTTTTTTCCAAAATTAATGATAATATATCTTTTGTAAATAACAATTTTATCGAAATTCTATTAAAAGCAAAATAAACTTTTTTTTTCACAGATAAATAGTTTTTTTACAAAAAATTAATCCAAAAATTTGTTAATTTGTTTAAACTTTGTAAAAATTGAGTATAATATGTTTGAAAAAGTTTCTTACAGTTTTTATTGCCAAATTACTAGACAACTTTCTATTTTCACCTCTGAGTCAAGAGAATTTGAACATATACACGCAATGTCAAAAATGTTTTTACAAATATGATATTCTGTGTCTTGCATTTAATTTAAAGAATCTGTATTGACTTCAGTTTTATTAATAATTTTATTTCAGAATTAAAAAATTAAGTAAAATTTAGTTCTAAAATTTTATATAAACTTTTCAATAAGTTTTTTTGATATTTTATCTACCAGAATTAAATACAATGTTATCTTTTCCGAATCTTTTAAGATACGAAATGAATGAAAAGTTACTTAAAAACAACATACATACAGTAGTCGAAAACATGAAAATTTTAAATTAATTAGCTCAGAAATTCCAAATTAGAATTATTTTCAAATGGAAAAAAAAAAAAAAATTAAAAAAGCATTGGTTAGTAAAAATTGGTTAGTTCAAATATGAAATGAAAATTTTTTTAATTTTACTAACAAGAAATGTAGTTACAGAATTTTATGGCATTTTTTCTCAAACTGAATACTTCTCAGCACCATCTGTTCCATAAACCCAATTTTTATTCTAGTTTATTAAGGTCTGGAGCTTCAGTACAGGAAACAGAAGTCAATAATAAACATACGAATCAAAAAGCACGATTTATCGCCTCACAAGGAGTCTAAAAGAACTTAAAAACATATTTCAAATTTATGATGTGCTATGAGCACTTTTATGAGCACTTTTCTCGTCTAAACTGAATTACATTTATAGCAATAGATAGAAAGGGGAAAACGTGACTTCCGCCGATTCAGCAGCTTTACTTTCAAGAGCACGAATAAAAACTTCACAATGAATATTGCGTGCCGCTTGATCGATGAAAGATACCCCTTTAAACCAAAGTGCACACTTTTTTTTTTTTTCTTTTTCGTTAAGGTTTAGTTTTCGTCACATTTGTTTATGTTCCCATGTAAAATGAATGACTCATCGTCCGCGGGAAATCCAAGGAAACCACACAGAAATCAATGATATGTCTCCCTTTAGAAAATAAATGTCTTTACTTTGAGTGATGTCATTGCTTTCATTTCATATGATGAGTCAAGAAAAACATTCAAATATGGAAAAATTTGCTTAGTTACACTGAGTTTTGTTTTTGATCAATAATCGATTTACAAAAATTATTTCAGTTTAAACATATGTAAGTTTAAAATTAACACTTTTTATGCGCATATACTTTTAATTAACGGTTCTTTCAATCTTAATCAATATTGAATACATAAATAATTATGTTGTATAAAAATTAAAAATTAATAGTTTATCCTCCCTTCCAGAAATAAAATGTATGGAAAGAAAAAAAATGAATTTAAAATAATAAATGACATTTAAAATATTTTATTAGTTGGTTGTACGCAAAAGAATAAATTTTTGCAGAATTATGATTAAGCGACAAATAAAGTCAATTTGCATTTTGACGAATGTTAAAAATTTTTAATCTGATAAATCACCGGAGTCTAATTTTTATTTTAGCACTTCAAATTCAGATATTAGTTATTTAACTATATTTAAACTAGAATCTATTTCCTTATTTTTATTATACTTCAGTTAGTTTTCATTATGGCATATTAAATAAATTACAAATTTTCTATCGAAACTATTTTTGATAATAATATATGTATACATTTTTATTTTTATGAAGTGTATTCTATCAGTAACGTCAATAAAGTGAATGAATTTAAGAATACATTTTTTTTTTGTTAAAAAATTATTAACTATTCATTTTTATGATATTAACATTAATCACAAAAATTGCTTTTAAGTATACATATTAGTGGAATCAAGATAATTTTCTACATTTTTCCTAGCTTATTTTTCACTTAAAAATTAGCATGTTGTATTTTAAAACATTCATGTTATTATATATATTATATATACATTATTATATATACACTCATGTTATTAATTATTCACAGTTATTATATATTTTTTTCTTTGAAATGTGCTGAATATATTAATTACATCAATGAAGTGAGAGATTAATCTTAGCAAAATGCTAACTTATTTTCAAAGCTTATAGAGAAGTATATTTGCTTCCTTTTTTTAAATACCAAAGGAATACATTTTTTAAAAGAAAAAAGAAATCTTAATAAATCATATAAATTAAGAACAAATTTCTGAACATTTTTTTAGGGAAAATATATGTTTAAAGTGTCTCCTCTTCCACAAATTAAAAGTGAATCTTCAAAATCAAATAAATGTATACATGAATCAACTTATCTAATCTTGAAAAGTGATTCATTTTTTGAAACACGCATTATGAAAATATTTTTTAAACCAATGTGTGTTTTTTTTCACTGTTAAACGATTTGCAGGAAATTTAAATAAAAAAACAAGATGGGTAACTCAGATATTTTAGTTGTAAATATTTTGAAAATTCATCAATTAAAAGTGTTGTTTGTGAAATGTCTTGCAATCTTTCTTTTCATTCATATTTTTTAGATTGTATAGAAACATGCTGGAATCGACTACCGACTGGGCTATTTAAAGAAATGAACGACTAAAGCAGAAATGACACGTGGTTACAAAAACTAAAAAAAAGTTAAGCTGTCTGGAAACTTCCGTGCTTTCATAAGATAGAGTTTCTTATTGCTTTCGTCATCGTGCTTTATAGTTGTTTATAGATGCCACTGTTATAAAACTGTGACTTGCACAATGCTAAGAACATTAATGCTGACATTTTAGATTAACGAAATTTTTATAGCACAATGTTATAAAATAATAATTGTTAGTGGTACAATTTTAATTTAATCAGATTGTTGTGTCCCTTTTAATCTAGGCCATGACAATAAATCTAAGAATTCTGAAGTATCGATTTTTTTTATGAAATTCGATTTATATTTTTTAAAATTTATTACACATCATAAATAAAACAAATAAGACCATATCTAATATAGTCCTGGCCATTAAGAAACTTCTAGAATTATAATACTCCTAGGGTTATATTTGCTTGAATACAATGTGTATACAAATAGAATTAAAACAGAAGAAAATAAAATCAAGTGTACAAGATAGCCGAGAATCGTGGGACATACTACAAACTATAGAAGAAAAAAAAACGAGTAGTGGCTATTTTTCTACAAGTAGTCATTAAATTTTTGTTTTGTATCCCTAAAACTTTGTATATTTTCTTGTCACTAAATTTTTGTTTATAATTTTGTATCCTTCAGTATACTAAATTTTTAGGAACGTATATTTTCATGAACTGAATCAGCATTTTAGAGCTATTATTAATTTCAACTCCTCAAAAATTTGTTAATTACATTAACATGGAATCGAGAATAAATTGGACGGTACTACGAGCTATCATGGGAACTTGCACTGAAATTTACTAACTTTTATAGTTATATTGTAAGTTGTTAAAGATAGTTTGTTTACATCTCTTCTAGTTTTTATTTACATAATTTGTAATACGTCCAATAATTTTCGGATATCCTGTAATACATTATATTTCGGATGCAATCCTAAACAAATTAATCAGATCAGTCCTATACAAATTGAAAGTAAAAAACAAAAAAAACAAAAAACAAATCGAAAGTAAGCTTGATAACTGCTATTATTTTCCTTTTCCGTTTACTATGTTTAAACTACCTAGAAATAAATACATAATTTAATTATTTTTATAGATATAGTAAAATCTAGCGATTTATAAACAGACATATCGCTTTATCCTATCTAGAACCTGACATCAGCCATCTCTAATCCAGTTCAAATCACAAATGCTTGTATGCTTTTTCTAAGAAAAAGTATTCTAATGGATATTTCACAAGTTAATAGTAAAATAAATATACATATTTTAATATTATTGTATTAATGCATTATTTGTGAAATGAAATTTTACAAACAAATCCATGATTATTTTTAATAAATCTATATAAATAAAAGACAATGTTCGTATGTGTGTTCCCTATAATAGACTTAAAAATTACTCGACCGATTTTCGTTGAAAATTTCACAATTTGTTCTTATTAGTGTCGGAAGTGCTTAGAAAGTAGTTTGAACAAAATCCGATTTTTACAAAGTTATTTTTCAGTTTAAAAGAAGAGCTATTCAATGGCTTGCTTCACGCATGAATAGTTGACTTTTATTTCCCATCATAAAAATAGAGTAGATTCGGAAAATTAAATGGAAGGAATTTATTCCTTACCAAAATTCGCAAAATTAATTTCGGCTTAGCAAAAATTTGTTTATTATAAGATATTACGAGGACAAAACTCGTAAAAATATCATGACAAAATTCTATTCCTCTCATATTTAGCTTTAAAGGAAAATTTTACACGTTCAACAATTATGGTATGATATATTTGTTTTGTAAAACATATTAATTTTACATTTCGACGTTAGATTTTGGGGTAAAAAAAGTTCGTCGTTTTCTCTTAACTTTTACATTTAATGAATTCATTTTATTCGTGCTATGAAACCAGAAAAAAAATTCCCAAAATACGCCAAACTATTAGACTTTATTGATATTTCTCTATAAGATATTCAACTTAATATTAGCAAAATATAGTTAAAAATAAAGTTAGATAATTATATCCATATAAAAATAGAGGGTAATTCTAATTAGAAGCATGGTGATATTTTAAGATCAGGAATTAATGTAATCACAGTTAGAAAAAATTACCAGTGAATTGTAAAGTTATTTGGTATATTACGATAATGAAATATTTAATTTTGTGAAATGTTTTTATATCTAAAGAATATGTTTTTATGAACATTTCATTATATTATACCACTACTAAATAATTCAAACAAAAAGAAAAGCAACGTAATTGAACAAAAATAAAATGGTTAATTAATTATAAAAATTACTTTTATAGTTAAATATTTTTTATTCTGATTGTGTACGGTAAAAACTCATGAACTTTGAGAAATAAATATTTTTAGTTAAAAATTATTAATGTATTTTCAAAAATATATTAAAAAAAAACAATGCCCTTTCAGTTCATTTAAATATTTTATGGTCAAGTCATTAATTACATTTCATAAAACTGGTTAAAAAAAATCTTAAAAGCCCTTCTTTTTAAAACACTCTGCACGTTTCTATATATTTCAGTAGCTAGCTTTTGAGATATTTTTAAACAGGAAGGTAGATAACAAACTTCTGTCTTTTTTCATATGGTTTGTTTCATTCTTTACAAAGAAGAATGTGTTTAAACTATATGAAGATATGTAAAAGTATACAAATAAAGATGATTAGAAAGCTAAATACCAAAAAATAGAAAAAAAAAAAACTTTCTTAAATTTAACTTTTAAGCAATTATGTGACTGAGAAAAGTTATTGTAAAGACGAATAAATAATTGTTGTCAATTTTAGTTGAATAATAAGCGAAAATTAGGATGCTCAGTAGGTTAGTACTGAGTTTATCAGAAGTCAAACTGGACTATGGACTTATGATACTGCCTTTATATCAGGGAGTTACAGACTCGTGAACATGTCTTGCGCATTCTAATGTATTATTTAAACATCACCCATATCTACTTTGTTTATCGTGATTTTAAAAACGGGACATGTTTTTAGCAAACATAAAGCTAAAAATAAAAATAATAAATAAATAAATAGGCGATAAAAAAATAGATAAGTATCTTGCACCTAGGCTAGAAAGTTCAGGATAAAGAATCTGATTTTCTAGTCTAATATATTCCTTCTATTGAATAAAATATGCTGACAGCTGTCTGTGCATCCCTACTTTATATTCAAGACTTTCAGAAAAGACCACTCTTTGGAAAAGGTGGAAAGGATAATTCAATCAAATTTAGCAAAGCCGCTAATATGATTGAATTGTTGAAAATATATTATGCAGAAAGTTGAGTTTGTAGACAGTTTCTAAAATTTTATATAGGGTCTTATTACACGCAATTTATCACCGTTCTTTTGAGATCAGGAGTTCTTGGTCTGGTAATAGTTGGGGTAATATTGGGTTGGCAAGAAAGAAATTTCGGTTTTCACATTTAAGAACATTGTAAAAACCGAACGTACTTCCGTGCCAAACCAATATTTATTCTTTAGTGATTTTAAAAACTTTACTTTCTTCTTAGGAATGCGAACATTAGAATATGATTTTATTTAACAGTTATCTTATATAAAGACGATTAGTGTCAAGTATGTGGAAATTGCAATTCACCGTCTTTGTTCATTAACTACTAGCATGATGAGATGTTTAATTTTGAGTGGGAAGAAAAATCTGTCGTTTTTCATTAAATTCTGTCCTTTAAAACTTTTACCACACCACAACTTGAAAATGTTTCCGCATATAATTTTTTAATGTAACAATTTCTTCGTCTAATCGATAAAAAGGGTAAATGTAAGTTTCAGTAAAATACGGGGGAAAAAAGCACTTTCCCGTCAAGTAATCAAATATTTCAGCCAACATCAACAAAGAATTATAAATACAGAAGCGATTCTAGCGTCTAGTCATACTAGTGTAAAAATAAAACACCAGTAACGCAGATAGGTAAAAGGCCCCAGTATTTTTAGAAGGAGGCAAGTACTACATCAAATGACGTATTCTGTGTTGGAATAGATAAATTGAGAACATACAATCAATCCTCTTGAAACTTATTATGGCAAAGCATAAAAGTGCTAATTTTTAGGGTGGTGGTTTAACAAGGATCGACTGTTTACATTTTTAATGTTAATAAGTAGAAATGCCAAATAGAAAATTAATGGAATTAAATACGAAAGAAAAAAATGCTCCTTTGCAATACGAAAGTATTAAACATTTTACAGAAATTAAAACGCATATTTTAAGAATCATGATTCTGAAAATATTATATTGCGATTTTAGTTTTATTCAGTCAATAAAATAGCAAAAGAAGAGATTTAGAATTTTAAATTATTTAATTTTTCTTTAAAAAAATAATAAAAAAATGCATTATACAACTTCAAAAAAAACTAATGTTAAATGAAAAATTTTAAATATTTGCTTAATATTAAAACTGTTTTTCGCAGTAATTGCTGCTATGGGTGCATCATTTTAATTTTACAATTAAGAAAATAATTACACAACACTTATTTTTATCGTTGAAATTATCATTTTATCAATTATTATTTATCATTTTATCATTTGTTATCAAAATAAAACAACTATGTATTTCATATTTTTCTGATAACATAAATTTAATTGTGATGAAATACGCTGATATTTGTTTTATCATATATTTCAAAATAAACTTCGTGTATCTTAAATGATAAAATAATTTTTATAGAATCCTTCTTATACCTAACGTATACCAATCATAAAAATTATAAATTAAATGAACTGGTATTGAATAATAAAGAAAATAGTTATATACAAAAAACATTATTATATACAAAAATCTTTTTTTTTTTATTCTTCTGTATTTATATATGCGTACGCGAACGTACTCAATACGACACAGATTTTATAGTATTTTATATAGCTATAACATAATTCATCATTATATTTAGATGATAAGCATTATCGAAAAACGAGAAAAAAATGTTTGATAAATGTATTTTATGTAAAATTAAAAACAATTTAAAAGTTTTCTATAAACATTATATTCTTCCACAATTTTAATAACCCAGAAGCAATTAAAACAGACAAATTTGTTTTTCTCAATTACTATCAAGCAAATGAAGTGAACGTTAACTTACCATTATTCTTGTCATTAATGAAGGTATATATTTACTATGTGAAACAGACTGGAAGCTTAGAAGCTTTTTGCCTCAAAACCAGTATGCAGACGACGAAACGTTGAATTAAGCTGAGTATCCTTAAAGTGAACTTTTTTGGCTCGAATGCCTAAATCCCTTGCCAAGTTGACTTCTTTCAAACAATGAAGCTAAACTTGTGGTAGATGCACCGTCGCGTAATTTCTGTAAGCACGTCACTTAAAAGGTTAGCGACTTGATGCTTTCAGTAGCTTTTTACACATTTTCTTAAGAAAAAATGCCGACTTAAAATCATATGTTTCTCAGTTTGACAGAAATGGGACAAAGAGTTAGGCTTTTAGTAATCATTGGGTCATAATGTTGACAAAATTGATAATTTTTTTCTTCTCTCAAAAAAGAATGGAAGTTTATGGGATATTTAGCGAGAAAAACACAGATAATCATTATTTATTTTCTTTCAACAATGATTTAAGGAGAACAATTAAAATTGCGTAGAGCTATAAAAAGCAGTAACAACAAGGCAATTGTACGTCCAGATTAAACATTTAAAATTATATTCATAGTAGTTTTCTCATCAAAGATTTGTTGAAAATATCTTTTTTTATTGTCTACACGGCAATAATCAACTATTCACACTTAAATTTACTTCTTGAATTTCACTTATTACTGTGCTTAATAACAATATGAAAGGTATTCATTCATTTTTATGAAGACTCTTTCTCCTTTTCTTCCGACGATATTTGAAAGTCTAATACTGAAAGAGATTTTGGTGACAACTGTTGCATTTAGTGTCCTGATATTTATTTTAGTGTTGTTAAGTATTCTATGAAAAATTACCTGAATTATAATTTTCTATTAAATTATATCGTTGTGATTGATGATCATTCAATTTGTCTAAAATGCCAATCGATAATTTTTATCTTCAATCATTTGCAGTTTTTGAAACGTTCTTTTTATATTTTTGTATTATTTACTAAACGGTCATTATGTTAATCCAAAAATATATTTATTCTTTTATAAAAAGGTATATATATATATATATATTTATTTAATGTCTTGCAATTGATAATTATTTTGTTCCTTGACTCACGAAGCTCAAGTGAACTGAAAGGTTAGAATCATAAAATTTACAATTTTTAATATCTTATAATAACATATACACTATCGTATTTTGATTAACCTAGTCTTATAGTTAATATATATATTATCATATTTTTAATTAATATAGTTTTATATATAGTTATTTAATATCATTCATTTTCTTCGTAAAAATCGTGAATGTTACAAATATTGGAGAATACAATCATTGATCCTAGGCGTAAAAATAGTGCGAAGTATTTTACTAAAGTCATAAAATATTCGTAAAATAATGGCATAAAATATCTGTTTATTATGATTTCAATAAATGGAAAGCGATGTAATTTTAATTTCTTATTAATTAATTTAAAACTTTTAGGAATTTAATTCTTTCAGCGAACAATATAAACTAAATCTGAAAATATCACGCTTACTAAAAGAATCTGTTACAAAATGCAATATTTGTTATTTTAAAGCGTCATTCTATGTTTTCCAACTTGTTATATTGGTTCACTTAAGTTTAATTTACATTTTTGTATTCAAAGGTGATTTTTTTCATTTACTTTTTTCAGCAACCATTTTTATACAGCATTAAATATATTAAGAATAATTTATCTTCCTTTAATAAATAACGCAGCTTGTAAAGATAAAAGATTTATCTGGCTGTTTATTTTAATTGGCAGAAAGCATTTTAAATATATGTACACGCTAATTCATCTTAGAAATGTCTTAATTTTATTAACAGAACCATTTATTTTCTTCAGTTCATTATAATCACTTAAAAATATTTTATATATAAAAATGCAAAACTTAATATTTACTAAAATCGGCATAAGTAAACTTTTCCGTATTTAACTCGCTGTATTTATAGAGATTAAAATACTTCAACTCCTAAAGAATGTCCTTTTTATATGTGCTAACATGAAATACTTCAGGTTCGCAATATCAATAGTATGTCAATCATGAGGTATCGAGTTAAATCAATAAGACTTTTATCATTTTCATTTGATGATAATTTTGTCGATAAAGAAAAATTCCTTGCTTATCTTCATTGTTTATAAATAGTCCTCACACTATTTTTTTTAAGTTTACGATCAAATAATCACACGGGTTCAGCAGATATTTGAATACATTATTATTAATAACTTTCAAAGAAAATGAATAGATTACTACTAACGTAAACCTTATCTAGATTACTTAAACCTCTTTTTACACGATTGAAAGTTTTCCGCTTTTAACATAATCTTTTAACCATATTTCAATAATTGGAACTATTATGCAGTACGCAATATGTTTTTGAATCCTTTAAAATCTTTTTTTATAAATTTTTAAATCTTTTTTAAAAAATTTTTAATTGAATACTAAACGAGAAATTTTTTTCATTTATTCTCTCTTTTATTTAATTGATTTGAATTCAGTACAGAGAGTCTACCTATTTCCTTGCAAGAAAGAATCATTAAGTGATTTTCTCAGATGATAACAGAAAGTAATTTTGCATAACGCTTTACTTTATGCATATTTTAAAAATAAATTTTTAAATCTGGCTATTTTATTACAATCGTTAAGATTTTAAATGTTTTATACAGAATACTGTAGTTAAAAGCGACGAAATTTCATTTTGACATGTAACACTTCTGCTCGCAATTTTGCTACAATTTAAGGTCATTAAATGTCTGTTCCAGCAAACGTTGACATCATCAAATGTTTTATAGTAAACAGGGGATGTTCTTTTCTTCTTGTACAAAAACACACTTCATTCAAGCGTGCGATATGGCAACTTCCTGTTGTAGACATGCATCACACAACTTCAATTAGTTGTCCATGTTGTAAATCATTCTACTCGTCTGAGATGAAGACACATTAGATGATTATCTTTCCCCAGAGAAACCTTGACACGCAAGAACTGAAGTAATCCTCGCTAATTCGAAGCTACAAATAGTAACAGTGTTCCAAAACGAGGATTTCTGGGCCCATTTGCACTGTTGATGTGGTAGATACGAGCCTTTGATTAATAAATATTTTATTTTGAGATCCATTCTAATAATAAAGAACTTATTGAATAACGAGGTGAAGAACCTTTCTAGTCGTTTAATAATCACATTAATGATGCAGAGTTCATTATTTTACTTGTATCTGTGGGCAGACACATTATAAACTACTGCCATTAAAAGTTTTTTTTTGTCTCTCGAAGAATTTTCCAGTTGACGACGCTCATTCATCTTTGCAGTTATGATTTTTTGCATCGTTGAGCAATTCAACAATTGATTAATTTTAACATTCGAAGTTGAATGCTTGGTTACAATTCAATGTCACCTTTGCATTGGTTCAAGTTCAACGATTTTTTTCAGATTCAATCTGTTGTTACACATGTCGAACATGAATAAGCAGTTGTTCAGTCACAGTCCAAATATCAACTTCATTGATAAAGTACGTGGAATTTATGAAATTAATTTTACAGGTAACCGTAGTAATTTAAAAATTAAAATAGTAACTTTTTATGATTTAAAACATTACCGAAAAAATATAAAATTTATAAACCGCTTAAAATAGCTTCATATTAAGATATAGTTTAGAATAATCATCAAAAAATCTTTTTATTTTTCATGAAAACTATAAAAGTTTACATAAAAGTATTTATGAATTTTTCTCAAACTGAAATGAGTAGCTTAATGGATAATTTTATAATCATAAATAATCTTTAAATTGTGATTTAAAGTATACATTTTGTTTGAACTATTATATATTGACAAAAAAAACTTTAAATTTGTTTGCAGATTAAAAAAAAATTGGTGTTTTAAAATTTTAATTTGAATTACTATTTGTTAAAGCTATATATTAATGCATTAAAATAAATTCCTTACAATCCTCATATCTGTATCAGAATGATCTTCGTATAGTCAAAGAAAGAAAACAAACAGATACAAGAAAAAAAGTTTTGGAATCTGATTGAAAGACTAAAGCTACTATGTATGAAAAAGATTACATTATCTAAAAGTAGATCATATCAAGTATATCAAATAATTTGAAAGGAAAAAATTTAAAATAAATCGTTGGAAACGTTGTTGTTTCAAGTCAGAAAAGTTTACCCGGAAGCCGAATATGTCCAGGTTTATAAATATGGCATTCGATCAGTATCTCCACATTAATATTTAATGCAACTGTTGTTTATTTATTACAAATTAAAATAAATTCTAAAATAAAACTAGTTCCATTTAATGGGTTATTAAGCTAGAAAGCCAGGATTATAGAATTATGGAAGATTGTTACACGGAAATATGAATATCACGAATTAAATAACTCTTTGTTGTCCAAATAAATTTTCCTTATTTCTAGTAGTTTGATTCAAATTAGTTTTTGAGTTATATCCTTTTGTTATCCAGCTAGCAATTTTAATTGAGTTTTCATATATTTATATGCTGTACAAAGTAGAAAGTAAAATGAAGTTTAAGTTAAGTTTTTACGAGATTCTAATACGACTTATTATAGCGATGTCCACTGTAATTCACAAAAATGGTAATGTACTACGTTACACAAATTAAACATATATATAATTACCAGCAAAAAGAGTCCTAAAACCATTTTATGATGACCATGATACACTAATTTAAAAACCGTATCGAGCCTCACTTGATGTTGGACTTGATGCAAAGAAAGATATCAAGTCAGACCAACACCTTCTTGACGTTGAACCACAAAGGTTTAAAACAGTCAAATAGACCAGTCAGTATTTCAGACAGAAGGACTCCATTGCAAATATTTAAAAAAAATTATATAACTCCTTTTTATGTTAATATGCAATATTAAAACTAAAGATCTCAACCACTGTGTGAAAACCACTGTGGGATCTCAACCACTGTTTATTTTGGAAAGTCTTCATTTATAAGTATTATAAATAACGTACTCTGTAAATTAATAATTCTACTGTCATTAATATATTGTAAAAAGATAATTATACTGTACTTTAAAATTATTTTAGAAGCGATGCTGTTATTCCTTGCTTGAAATTTATTAAAGTTAAATTTTAAATTTTTAGTGAATGTAAAATTAACATTATCAAAAGTTTGCTTACTGTAAATGATAATAATTTACTATTACCTTTATACAAAATTAAATTTTTTCATGAGTTGAAAACAAAATGAATTATAATAATTTTAATATTTTATTCAGGATCGAACAAGATAAATTAGTTCAAAAATATACTATAATTTACTTCAATGGAATTGATGATCGAAGAGCAACACGAGTATTATCAAATGGATCATTATCATTTACTCTCTTAAACTCACTTTTGATGTGATTTTATCTCGTTTACGAGATAATTCTTGGTGGGAATTCTAAAAAATGAAAAAGTACAGCTGACAAAACTTATCTCAAAAACCGCTTTAATCACAAAAATGAAAACTTTCCTTATTCATGATGTTTGAAAATGCCTCTCCCTTTTTACTATACTAACATTCTATTTTTGAATGTTAGGTTTAATATCAGTGAATTTCACATTGAGTTTGTTTGGTTTTCCAAAAAAAGATTTCCTTTGTTAAAATTTCATAGATAAAATGTCATGGAATATTCTTGTTCTTTAACTTTCAACTTATAATCGACTTTCATGTCTACAATTTATGATGCAGTGCTTTGTACTATAGAGCGACCAATAGGAGTAATTATTTATTTTGATGTATATATTTTTAATACAAGTGACATACGATTTTAAAAAAAATTCAATTTATAACGTTATTTTCGGGTAGCTTTTATGCAAATTTGTGTACAGAATCTTACTGTTATGATGTATTAAAATAAAGTTCTACAAATAATTGTTTTTAGAACTTTTATCAGCGCCATTGAAATGCAGAAATTTAGAAAGATTATTTTTATATAAAAGATACCTCTAAACTGTGTCATATTTACTAACCTTTCATATGCTATAGGAATTTTTTTTTGAATATTGATTTAAGTTTTTGCGATCATTTAACATTTTAACTGAGTGTTCTTATGATTAATAATTGTCAATACAACCAATGAACAAATAAATAATTAATATTAGCAGTAATTCTAATAACTATGAATAAAATATAATCCGAACGATATACAGGATAAAGACAAAAGATAGAAACAATATGAATCTGTTATAGGTAAAATATTTCCTTTTTACAATATTTTAAGAAAAATGCCATTTAAAACATTTAAAGTAAAAGTTCAGAAAATTTACTTAGTTACATTTACTTTAGGATATAAAATAAGATATTGATATTTTCCTAATTCTTTTGTTTATTTAATCTGTCGGTTGAACTTCCAATAACAACTTTTTTATAATGTAAATCATTTTAATGAAATTTGCTACAATAAACTATTAGAATTTGAATTGTTATTGTAATTATACTCAACAAAAAACCATTTAATAAATATTGAAAAGAAATAGTTAACCAACTACAATATTTTTTAAAAACGTGCTCACAGAGAAGTTGTAAAATACATTACAAAGATTCGAGACATTGCATAGTCGACAAGATTTCGGTCATGGCTACATAATTTTTCACGGTGTTTTTATATCTTTTTGCTCACCTGTTGTATATGTACAACAGCTGAATAAAATGTATTGTAGCAGGTGACATAACAAAATATAATATTTACAAGCACATATATGATCAATTCTGAAAATATTCATATGTTTTTGTTTTAATATTTAAAGACGAAAGTAACTAAGATTTATGAACTGAGAACCACTGGAAATGTTTTTAAGATGCAGAGTTTTGAAAAATTTGGAATCTGTAGTATTTAGTTTTCATTCTCTCAAAGAGAATTAATAAAATTTACATTTTAAGAATTATTATAGAAGAAATTAAGAAAAAGGAAGAAAAAATTATTATAACCACAGTCAATAATTCGATATGAAATTTTAATATGAAACAAAATAAGTATAATGTGAAATATTAATTTTATTTTCAATAATTTGGATTATAGTGATGCAGGTCAATCAATCAATCTAAAAAATTATATTTCAGCGGTTTTAGTATATTCAGTGGAAATTCAGTTTTCTCTAATGCATTTTTGGGTCTAAACAATTCAGCCACATTTATTTTAAGTTTAAGGAAGCTTTTTTTCCCCCCGTTTTCTTCCTATTTCTTTATTTTAATATTAGAAAAAGCGTAAGTTTTTATCTTAATAAATTTAATTATATAATTTTTCCCACAATAAATTTAGTTATTCAAGAATTTAAAAGCAAGATTCTGGGATATGTAAATCTTCCTCTTTTTTTTTTTATAAGTACAATTCTGTTAAATGAATTACTATATTCAGTATCAGTATTAAACTATTGAATGGAAAATTAAAAATGCAGAAATGTAATATACCTTTTAATTTTCAATATATTCCAAAAAAAATTCAAAGATTCAATTTAATGTTTTAATTAAAATTAAATAAAATATTTTAAAGGCGCTAATTTATATTTAACAAGAATATACAAAATGAACACTTTTAATAGAAGAAAAGCCAGTGAAGTCAGTCATGTTGGAAATTTTGGATGACCATTAATGATTAATATACCATTGATGGATTAATTAATGGATTAATATACCATTAATCATTAAGATGAAATGCATTAAACTTATAGATGCACCTATAGATAAACACGTCTGCACTTCTTTCTTCAGCTGCAGTTTTTTTTTTTTTTTTTTTTTTTTTTCAATTTTTAATTGCTAATGTCAAATGTACTACTCTGATAATGATCTAGTAGTTAAATTGAAATTGAAACCGAAATTGGATGAAATATAAGAAGAGAAGTAGTGAAAATATTAGAAAAAAGAACAACGCATTAATATTAAATTACCCTTTCTTGAGCAAAACTTTTAATAAAAAAACTATAAAAAAAATCTTTTACAATTGCTGAAGCTGAAATAAAAATGAACCATATTTACGTCAGTAAAGAAACTTAAGAAAATATTTCATCTCAAAATAATACAGTTTATTTATGGTAGATTTAATAGGCCTATAAAAGTAGAAATTTTCTAAATGTGTCTATATACATATAAATGTTTCTGAAGGCAAATGAATTTTGAAATTACCAGAGTAACCACTTCTTAATCCGGCCCCGCCCCGGATTAGCGATTTTTCTGGATTATTGAACGTCAGTATAGTTTTAACGGCAATATCAAAGAAGATGAAGCACTCTAGATAATATTTTATAGGCTTAAAACACGTGCATATTTAATATGTTTAATAAATACGTACTCATTAAATATACACATGTTTAATGAATTTCAATAAGTTTTTCTTTTTTTATGATTTTTTTTTCAAAAGAACCAGTCCCCTCAAAATAATTTTGGAATTACATGAACAAAATGTACAAAATAATATGGCATCAAGCGGGGTTTTCCCTTTGTAGGTGTAGATTTATCACCATTACATAATTAAATTACGTCTGAAATCCTATTGTATTCATTAGAGCTACAAAGAAATGTAGCATTCAATTAAACGCAGTTTGAAAGTATTTAATAAAAACTCAGTGCGAGAAAAATAACAAAAGCGCAATCTTTCATAAACAAAAATAGTTGAGGCATCTACTTGTTTAAGCTATCTAAAAAATTAAAACAAAGGCCTTAAAAGCATTTAATTTTTTTCTAGAAGACGCGTTAAGATACAAAAGAATTAATTGAAGAGAGACAAATACATAAAATAAAACATGCCTGAAAGACAGGAAAAAGAAACAGGAAATTTAAAAGGAATGTAGTATGCATGCCGGTAAAACATATTTTGCAAGCATTTAAGTATTAAGAAGTAAAATAAAGTAAATTTTCGCAATATAAATAGTATGATATAGTTTCTATAAAAGGAAAAGTTACAAGTGACCGTTAAAATGCATTTCATTTGAAAAGCATGCCGCGAAGATACTGTTAAGTAATCCACTTACCTCCGAGGACTTATCTGAAAACGGTCTTGCTTCAGTAATGGCCAAAGAGCGCACGCTTACAATTTCTTCCTCCATATCTTGAGAACCAAAACGAACTCCTTTTTTCTTTAAGAGATCAGATATAGAGCTTTCGCTTATCTCGCCATTACAACTAGACATCAGAAGCAAAAAAAATGACCTTCCAAACTGTTATAATGCACCTGGCGAGAAAATGATTGAACTTCATTACATTTTTTTTTTTTTTAAATGGAGATTAATTCACGGCTTTTTCTCATGGTATTGGAATTAGAACAGAAATATAAGCATAATAATCCCGACTTAGGCAGTTTTTGATTTTTTGGTTCAATTTTTAAGTTTCAACATAAGTTTTTAAATCATAAATTTAATAAGTTTTATTCAAATATTTTGTTGCCTCTCTCTTTGGTATTAAATTTCAATTTCACTATTCGTATTTTTAATTAAAATGTTCAACTATTATTTTGTCTTTATTGATCAAAATATTGTGATTGCAGAATTATTAAAAAGAAATTTTAATTCACAATTAATGTACATGTTTTCTTAATTCTCAGTCACTGCTTAATTTATTACTCCTTTTTTTAATAAAATTATTAATGATTTCCTTCTTGTTTATTTTAAGTTTGGCTTATAAATTTCATCTCTTCTATTGTTTATGAATGCGGAATATCTTCAGTGTTATCAATATGTTCTTTTTCTTTCCTTGTTGTCAAAAATTTTTTCCATGAGAGTTATGGTGAAAGATTTTAGAAAATGAAGAATTTTAGAATTTGTAAGGAAAATGATCTGCCTTCATTATAATTATGGAATATATTAGAAAGTGAAAAATTAAAGAGGGCTGAATGTATAAAGAACTGCAATTTTATTAAATATTTTTTTCTAAACTAGTATTTTTATTAGTACTTGGTTTCAATTAAACAAAATCCAAATATATTTATAAGCAAATTTATATTACGAGTTACGCGATTATCTTTGACCCAGCCTATAGCTTATCTTTAGGGTACTACAATATAAATACGCTAAAGTGATAATTGAAAAAGTGCAGTAAAATATTAAACGTAACATAAATTTAAAAAAAATATATTTATATTAGTTTGATAGATTTAGTTAAGATTTAACAGAAAAGTGTTAAAGAGTAAAAATTTATTTATAAGTGTTATAATCTATTACATATTTATTAAAAACATTTGTCATGTATTTTTAAAGGAAATCGCATTTTAACATTGTTTAATATATAGTACTAAATATTGAATTAAAAAATATATAAAAATGCTTTAATTGAAAAAAGTTGTTAACAGGCAAGGCCTATTTATTTCAAAATGTATGCTTATAATTCATTATTTTTATGTATATCGTCAAAAATAACAAAATTGCTGTTTTGAAATAACAAAATCTAGAAAATCAATACATGCTATTAGGTTTGTTTATTGCTATAGAAACCACTAAGTGTTCATTTTAAATGACAGTAAGCGAGGATGTGCCTATTTTTTTATTTTTCAAAATATTTTTTTATACAAAAAAGAGAATTTGAATTTTTTCAAAAGTTAACTTTGTCCTAAAAATCAAAATTTGAAATTCTTGATTACTAAATTTAAGTCAAAATTTGACTTAAATTGCATAACTCTTTTTAAATTCAAAGTTTTTTATAAAGACAGTACAAAGTTTTTCATCGCCAAAAAAGACGTTGATATTTCATATACAACGGTTTGAAATATTATCGACATTCAAAAGAATGTTGGTATTTCATACTGAAATGACACGGAAATACTGTTATTATAAGAGTTAGTATGCACCCATAAATCATTAAATTTTATTCAATTTAATTTTGTATTTTTACAGAAAATATCTTTAATTTCACTGCTATAATTCACGCAAAAGATACGTCGGTTCACTTGGAACATATACACAAATTCATTTACAAATTATTTTCAAAGATCCCGAAAGTTAATTTTTAAAAATATCAGCAAAGGAAATTAAATACATCGTCAATTCCAAATAAAATATTCAACAACTCTTTCACAAGTAACATCAATTTTATTTAAAACCACTGAAAATTATTAGATTTTATTGGAAATTACTAAAGTCTTCACTAGCAAATGCCATTCGTTAACTCATTTTCTTGACTCTCGGCAGTGTCTGTTATAACAATATAAAAAAACATGGCCTTCAATTTTAGCTTTTAAGTGATTTAAAAAAATGTATAATATTAATTCATACTTAACTTAGGAGAGTAATTATCTGCCACTTACAAACAGCGATAATCAGACAGTCATTTAAAAATATAACAGAATGAAACTGCAACTTAACAGATAAATAATTTATCTCTATCAACAATAATAATCTTTAATTATTATCTAAATCAGCAATCAAAGCCTTAAATAGGCATTGCTGACACCAATTTGAAATAGTTATAAAAATGACGTAACTGGTATTTAACAACACTAGAAAGTTTTTTTCTTTTTTCCATACCTCATCTTCGTTCCGAGGGATATCAATTAGAAAGGTGAGAGTGGAACATCGGTGACTCTCATGTAGACCACAAACAGTTCACCGACGGATAAGGGAGGATTTTTTTGAGTAACTGCCATGCATTTGCGTGTTGTATGGGAGAAAACCCCTACCAGGCAGCATAACAATAGATGCGAAATGCTTTACACACCACAATCGCCATCGAGTCTCATTGTTTCTGAAAACAGTGACTATAACAAAGCTGCCAGCAAATTTGAACTTCGCCCCTTCTGCTGTCTATTTGCCACTATGCCTGCGAGTAGGTAAAACATTGAAAAGTTAAAGCGTCTTTTTACAGAATCAACAGTGGGCAGAAGTTAGATCAACTATTCGAAGCTTTAATAAAATTAGATACAATAGCTAATATTTATTTATCTTTATTAAAAATGATAAGCAATATGAATTAAAAAATAAAGACAAAACTTTTATACAATAAGTACAATGGAAAAAATTAACAAAAAACAAAATATTTAATAATTATAAGTTCAATCGATTTTCTTTTGATAATTTTTTAAAGTCTGATGTGTAATTTGTCAAGGCTGTTCGTAGCAAATCTTTAAGAGGCGTGAGCGATATTTTGACTAGACAAATGTCAAAGTTGAGCATAAAAATTCTCAGGAATATTTGTACCAAAAATTAAAAAAAAATAAATAAATAAAATAAACACCAGGTTGCTTTTTTTAAGTTAGGAAACTTCGTTTCTGGTACAAATTTCCAAAACTCAGAGAGAGAGAGAGAGAGAGAGATATTTGAGCTGCATTTGTAATGTATGGCCTCCTTAATTTCTAGCATTTCTATTTCTTCCGATGCTGTGTCGTATAGTATTACATCAGAAACTAGAATACCATTTTGAATAATATCAATTGCAAATGGATTAAAAAAAAAAAATACAAATATAGATTTGAAACTACTCAGATCTTTAACTCTAATTTTCAAAGTCTTTCTCGGCTCTACAACATTTTCTAAATATTCATTAATTTTATCTTCCACCATAATAGAGGAACTTGCTTTTAAACGAAGAAAATCTTTCTGAGTTCAGATAATTTTTGTGCCGAATTTATATAAAAATACACTGTTCATAGGAGTTGCTTTGAAACAAAGAAAGAGCCGCATTTAGCCACAGTTGGATACACATGTTTAAATATAACTTTTGCCAAAGGATAACCCACTTTTCTAAATTTAAAATATTCAAAACAAAAATCTATAACATCCATATTGGTCCAAGACAGTAATTTATCAAGAGATGGGTAGGTAGAAATTTTAAATTGCTCTACCCACAATTAATCTCTTTACAAAAAGAATTTTATAATTAGCATCTTTTACGTGTTTAAAATAACTTGAAAATTTGTGGTAATTTTTGTAATGAAACTTTTAAAGTTAAACGAAATCAAATTTATTATTTAAAAAATAACTTAAAACATTTTGCGATTGAAATGCTTTTAATTATATCAAATTCAAACGCCTAATTTTTTAAAAATTTATGTCAGAACATAATCTGAAGAGAATAAATTTTCCTTTCATAATAAACTGTTATTTGTTTTTAAACCTTATTATAAGCCAGAATCATAACCAGAATTATAAGCCATTATCTGATGTTGAAAATAAAAATTGCATGAAATATGAATATAAAACGTTCTGTATAAATGTATGCTGTATCTAATCTTTACATAAAGATATATAGATGCAATCGAAAAAGATAATTCAATCAATACTATCTTAGCCGTACACCGAACTCTTGGTCAATTAAATGCGAAATAACTTATAATAACCTTTAACTTACATTTATTACCTTTTACCTTAATTATCCTTATTATTGATTACCTTTTAACTTATATAAATGCTTTTATATGTAAAAATTCATTCTGGGTAGTGCCCTAGTAGAATCAATTGTCAAAATTACCCAATGGTTAAGATAGCATTAAATACAATACTAATTCACTTTTCAGAATAATCAAAATAGTTCCTATTATTAAAAAGCATTTTAATATAGATTTAATAAAATTGCACTCCTCCCTTTAAAAAAACCTTTTTACATCATTTAACCTTTTTCCACACTTTTAAAATTAATTTTCATTACTTTGCTTAAAACAGTATCGCACAAAATAATTGTAATTATTGTGGTTTTCTTTTTATCATTCTGCAAATTTTTCCTTCAAATAAAATATGTATATAAAAAAAAAACATTAAAAATATTTTGTGATAACTACTTGACAATCTTCAGAGTTTTTAGAAACGTGACATTTTTTTTTAAATTTGCATTATCCAGCTAAATAAATAAAATATTTTACTTCATCTAATACTTTTATTATAAATTATTCATACATTTGAAATAAATTTCCAAAAAAATTTTTGACATTAATTTTAAGAATCATTCATGTGTAATTTGAAAAGATTTAACAATCATACCTGCAAATATAACTTAAACAATAAAAAAGCAAAGATTAACAAAAGCCGGCGAAAAGATCCCCACGCCCTCTTTTAATAATGCATTCGACGAAAATACTTCACTAATTTGCAAAAACGTTATCGATTTTAAAACAGCGCGTTCAATATTCGCGCCAACAGCATCAGTAAATAAATAGCCATGCTGTTTTGCAAACCAGAAATAATCACTTACTTCTAAAGTCCGCTGCTTGAGAAGTCTATTGAAGTTGGTGCTTCGTGCTAGACAGTGCGATAGAGTATGACGTCACCTTGCAGTGACCGTGGCGAGTAAGAATGCACTTCAAGGCAGACCCTGTTGGCGCAGTGGCGTAGAATTCGACTGTCTAGCAAACTCCAGGTTCAATAACTTCTAAAGTTTCACTCCATGGCAACCCCCTTTATTATAGTTCGATATTGAGGGGAAAAAATTACTCTGGATGAAGTACGGACAGTGAAATAAAAAATAATGTCTTGTCTTTCTGCCTGTTTTGATAATTTTGTAGAAAGATGGGAGAAAAATCGATATTACAGAAAGCAAGGATCTTATTAGTTTCGATTTCCTGGAACAAAGTATAAAAATTGGGAAAAGACAAAGAAACTTAAAAGAAACGGGACCTTTTAGGAAACTATCGATTCTAAGTTTTTGCCAACGATAACATAGAAATTTATTACCAGCAACCGAAAACTGAACTACTACTAAAACCCATATGGGAATCTATAAATCGATTTTAGAAAGTAAAGTTTTTAAACTCAGTTACAACTTAAGATTCGTATTGTGATAGCTTATTTCAAATAAGTCATAGATATTATTTAATCCATTATGTTAATACAACTGAAACTTAATTAACAGAAAGTTACATTTTAGAATTGAAAGGAAAAAAAAATCTAATAATTAATTTGTATATTAATAACTATTCTGAATTTTATTATAATAAAATTTTGATTTAAGAAATACCTTGCAGTTGTTTTATGTGATAATGTAGTAATTCTTTAATATGTGAGACGCTTTGACAAAATAATGTATATTTGGTTTGTTTTCTCGTTCTACGGTAATTTTGTGCACACTCTGGGCTAATTAGACCAGGACATAACGTGGATTCCGAACCACTAACAAACATCCATGCCACCCCTAGAGAAAATAATATAGAATATAAAGGAAAACAACATGTTTCTTTACCGACAACAAAAATTTAAATTTGAGATCATATAAATAGATATTCATTATATACACAATGAATTGCTAGACAGGTCTGAGGTAGATTTATATTTTTCTTCAAATGACTTTATTGTTTATTATAACTGCGTAACATGAAAAAATTGGTGCATTAGAAAGCGCAATATTTAAAAATGAAATACAGCGAAGGATTAATGAATAAGGAACAATAAAAAAAAGGCGTATAGTTTTGAATCATCTGCATGTGTAAAGGAATGAATCACAAATAAAACATCTTTATTAAAGAAATTAAAAAATTGAAGCATAAGGTTCCACATTCATTACATATAAAACCTAATTTATTTTAATCTATTTACCATTTTGAGTTAAGTAGAAATTTGTTGAATATGCTCTTATCGGTATTAAATTAATCAACTGAAAAATATAGTATGCATTTGATGGTAATCTTAATTAAAAAAATTTAAAAATTTAAAATTTAATGTATGCTACGGCAAGCATATCAAAGGCATTGCAACTATAATACAGATGCATCGATTATAGTAGTTGTAATTTTAAGAACAAAAAAATCTACATTTACGGCTTATTTGGAGACAAAACCTTAATACATGTAATATGAAAACATAATACATGTAATATGAAAACATAATACATGTATATAAAAGGTTTAATTTATTTCTTCGTCTGTTAATATTAACTTGCATGCTTAATAATAGCGTAATAACCTGTCGTTTCATTATCTTAGTAATTTAGTTTCTGTTTTTATTCCCATAATAAAGAATGTCAGTAGATTAGCGTGTTTATGGCCAAAATGCTCATAAAGCAAGCTCTCCGCATAATGAAAGACATGTTCCTATTTTCGCAAGCGAATATTTAGTGGACAAGATTATTCCAAAGTCAATATTTCTCAATTCTTATAGGAGTAGTTTCTTCAAATGGATTTGTTGGTTATATGGGTCATCTTAATTCTTTCTTTCTAATTCATTCTATTATTGTTCTCTGAGATTTGTACTGGTAATTGTGTAGGCGTTTTGAGTGTATATATAAAAAAAAATTATAAATAAAAACCATTTGACTAATCACTTCTACGTTGATTACTACAAAAATAGAATCTAGTAATAAAGCACTTATTAAATTAATGTATATTATGCCTCAGATTCTTTTTTTGCTTTATTATTATATTATATTATTTATTATTATATATATAAAGAAATGAAATACCGTATATTTCCGTGTATAAGCCGAGAAATTTAAGATTTTTTTTTTAAAGCTAAAGTATATGGGCAGGTTTATATACGCATCAGCTAATTTCGCAAGAAACGTAGGTACTTTCCCATTAGCCAATAGCGAGCAATTATTTATTCATTTTTTTATTCGTTTTATGAAAATGAGTTGTTTTATCATCGAAATTGTTTATGCTTGCTAATTTGCGTCGCTGTCAAAAAAAAAAAAAAAAAATTCTGATGCTGGCGAAATATTCCTGCCTAACGGAAAAGTGCCAAAATGTGCACCAGAAATAAAAATATATTGTAATTTGAAATTTACAGTATAAGAATTTCTCTCCCCGCTCATATTTTAGACAAAAAATAAAATGTCACCGACAGTAAGACTAACACGGATATCACAGATCGTATACAAGACAACTAAACAGAAACAATGTGCTAGTTTCATGCATGATTACCAGAGTTATACCTATCATCGGTAGCGTCTGGCATTTTACTTTACAGCGATTTTACTTGAAAATATTCAACTTCGATTAGTTTTACTTGACTGGCAACATTTTCGCTCTCATGGCGACATGTTTGAACGTCACAAGAATTTTTTTTAAATTCGACTTACATAATAGTTTAGAACATTTTGGTAATTCTTTGAAGAAAAACTCACTTTCGGACTATATTCGGAAATATACGGTATATCTTGGATAATGCTCAAGTTTTTTTGTTTTGTTTTTTGTGTGTATGCGTGTGTGGCTAAGTTATAGTGAGTATACGATACGGTTCGTGGCCTTCACATGTTTACGTCTCTGCTTAAGACAAATTGCATTAAATATTTGCTTGTTATTAGATTGCCTGTTACATCTGCCTAAGAGTTTCCAAATATAGTAGTCTGGCGTACGCCAAACGGCGCCAATCCAATGAGTTATTAATAAACCTCAGCATGTGGAAGAAGAAAATTCCCACGATGCCAATCACTCAACAGGAATTCAGATCCTCATATTATGTAAAATCGATGCTTTCCAGCATAATTTCATGTATTTTATTGCATGAAGTTGTATAAAAATGAAATACAACCCAACATAAGTTGTCTGCACTGATTATCAAATTGTGGTGGACAACTATTATTCATAGACACCACAAAAGAACATATTTTTTATTTCAATAGGCGGATTGTCAACTGCACCCAAAGTATGGTTCATCCGCCTACCTTTCTTTTGCGGAAATGTCAATATCAAAGAACCTCTCTAAAAAATATGAATAAATAAATATAACGGCAGCTTTCTTTCTGTTGCAACGAGATCACGTTTCAACGGTGCATATTATGGAAGCTTAAAGTAGGAAATACGATATTTTGACAGAACTTCACGCTTGAAAGAGTAAAGTGGTCGAACGTTGTAAAAAGGTAACGCGAGCGTTGGAATGTCACTCTGAAATACACCTGTCACGTATTATGCGAATTTTTTAACACCTGGATATTTTTTTACCTTTTTCCTGAAATGCAACTATGAGATTAAGAATTCATGAATTTTAGATTCATGAATTTTATGTATTCATGAATGAATTTTCATCAATTTCAATTCATGAGAGTTAGATTGTCATTCATTCAATAAAATATAAATTTAAAATAATATCTTAATTGATTAATAAAATATCCTAAAGAAATCTTAATTGATTAATAAAATATTCTAAAGAAATCCTAAATTTTTTATTCACGAATTTTATGAATGAATCAATGAACGAATCAACATGAATGAATTTTCATCAATTTCAATTCATGAGATTTAGATTGTCATTCATTCAATAAAATATGAATTTAAAATATTATCTTAATTGATGAATAAAATATATTCATAGAAAAATTATTTTAAAAAAGTTTGTTTTTTGTGTGTTAAGTTATCCCTCGGGTAGCTTATAATGCTACTTCATGAAGTAAATTGATGCTAATATTTTCTTATTTTTAAAGAAAAATTACAGAAAATTTAATTTTATTTATACTATAAACTTTATAACTTGTAGTATTTTCTTAAAAACAGAAGAATGCATTGTCATTTTGATAAGTCTAAAATGATATATAATAAAATATTTAAAATTGATTATATATCAAATTTAGATATTTTTAATGTAAAAATGGGAAAAAATATCAATATGAAGAAAAAAAAAAGGGCAATGTTATGTTAGCGAAGAATTTTTTGTTGAGCCATATTAATATAAACCTTCATCACAAAAGTATACTACATCAGTATTTAAAAAACTAATAATCAATTTTCATTTACGGAATATAAAAACTACTAGTTTAAAAAGTTTTTAAATTTTTATGTTATGTACAAGATGCAAAAAGCGATTGTACAATTTATTTATTTATTTAGATGGTGATTAAAATTTATATTTTGTGTTAGTATTGTATATTCATTTGTTTGTTACAGATTTTATAAGAAATTCATATTATTCGCTATCAGTTTCTGACAATAAACGTGAAAATTTTCTCTTTGGTGATTCTGTAATATAATTAGAACTTCCATATACGGTATTACCATCATATAAAAACTTAAAGGATTAATTTATAATGCATATTGTTATTTCGATCTCACATAAAAAATGCAAACACATGTTCTTCTCACTCAAACTCCAAATTCAAATTGCAAAGAAGTGCTGTAAATGTCAGTAACGCAATTCGAAGATTTTCAATAAATGAAATTTGTTAAGAATACTCTAAGTTAGTACGAGAAACCGAATTCAAATTGCAGACAAAAGTTTTTTTTTTTTTTTTTTTTTTTTTCATATGCAGTTACTTCGGGGAAACTAGTATTTTCTTACTTAAAACCAGAATACAATTCTATAAAAATTTCAGAATTTTCTTCAGAATATCTTCCTAATTTTAACTGGATTGACCACGTAAAATTAAAATAGTCGTATAAAAAATAATTTCTCATATCTCGATTCATGGAACTTCGAATTCGAGAAAAACAATTTCTCATAAAAAGAAATTTAAATTTTTTGAAGTTTTAATGTTCGCTTTATTTAGGTCTCATTTTTTAGACTTTCTTTTTTTATTCCTTTACTGATAATTATTTTCTAAAGAACGCACTTTTGGAAGGTTCTTCCTCATTCCAAAATTTAATCGAAGCATTTGACAGCTGAACATGATACTTGTGAGTTTCAATCCCAAAATTAAATTTTAATCAAATATTATAAAATCATTAATTTTATTAAAATTTAGTCAAACGAATATTTAACAAATGAAGTAATAAAATGGCTTAAGGTACTAATGTACAAAGTTAACTTTAATTTATAAAATAAATTTTTAAATTAAAGTAATTAATTTCATTTAATTTCTGTATAATAAACATGAAAGTCAAAGTATGAGGAATGACTTTTCTCTCAGCCCTAAAATTGTATAAAGACATTTGATAAGAGGCATTCGATAAATTTGCAAAACGACTATTAAATGAAAACAAAACGAATTTGCCGAGATGAAATGCTTTCAGAATAATTTATTTACCTCTGCGATGTTCAATTAAGAAAAACGTCAGAGGAGATCGCAAGGAAGACTTACAATAACAAAACTAAAAAAAATTCCGGAAGTCATTTATCAGATGGTGGTAGACGAAGGACAGATGCAAGATCTTTGATCTTTTTAAAAATAACGGAACTTATCTACGGAGCCTTTTTTTTAAAAGATGTGAATATATAATCTCAGCATTATATTACATCTTCTTGAAAGATGCAAAAATGGATCAATTTTAAATATTCTTTGAAGATGTAGAATGTCATTTTGTAATCGAAGAGTCCATTTTGTGCTCTATTAAGTATTAACAATTCTACATAACATTTTCTTATGTAAAAGAGTAAATGTAGAAATCCCTTTATTTTATAAAATATTTTATATTTTATATTAAAAATTTGTAGTATTTTTTAAAAGAATCTTATTCACATTAAATTGAAACCGATTTTTAAAAAAAATGATAATTTTTTTTGCAAATACACAAAGTTATTATCTAAAAGTTGCTGGATATTTTACTCACGTGCATAATAACATTGCAATAACTCATAGAATATTCTAAAGACACTAGGAGATCAGTCTTACGTTTGCTTCGCTCACTAATCAAAAGCTTCAGTGAATGATGCTTATACTAAAAAGCTCTAAAGAATTGTGTGGTATCTTCCATACTAATCGCAGGTGATTGGAAGTGTCTTAATTTTGAAGTTACCTATGCCGAAGCTAACGGCAGTACAATGCTGAATATACCGGTTCTCGTTAGATCACCGAAGTCAAGCATCATTGGGCGCGGTCAGTACTTGGGTGGGTGACCACCTGGGAACACTGCGTGCCGTTGGCAAATTTGGGACCTGAATGGCCGAGTGTCTAGCGCTCTGGCGCTCGGTGCCACAGGTTTCGGGTTCGAATCCCGGCGGTGCCATGGATGTTTGTAGTGGTTCGGAATCCACTTTAAGCTGTAGGTCCCAGTCTCCTATGACTGTAAGAGCGTCACGGAGCAAAAGTCAGGCTTCTACCTCCGGGTGCTCCATCACAACAGAAGCTGCTTCCTTCCCCTTCAATCATGAGCACGTATGGGCTCGTGGGCTTGGCCAACCAAGGGGGATAAAAAACAACAAACAACACCTATGCCGAGCAACTAGTTAGCAAACTCGACAATTTTATCTTCATTCATAGTTGAAATTAACTTAAACTATTGAACTAGAAATCCCCCTTCTTATTTTAAGACATAGAGCTTTAAGCTTTCTTTTGTTAGATTTAATGAAATTATTATTATTATTATTATTATTATTGGACATTTAAGAGAATCTGTATGTCTATGATTGAATATCACGAATAGACAAAAACAGGCAATGCTGGGGAGAACATTTTTATCCATTGGTGGGCTTCATATTAAATTTATGAACATCACATATAGCAGGTGATGAAGGGAGGACATTGCCTTTCGAAGTGACTTTTAGGGTAAATGTCCGAAAAAAAAGTGGAAACTTCCAAATAAGAATCCCAATTGTCAGTGCGAAACGTTTACTCATTTTGCCTGCATAGGCATCGAGTCTTCTAGTTTCTGAAAGTCACTGTAACGCACACTCCACTATAGGATACGAATATGAGTCCTCCCACTAGCTAGTTGCACACGATACTACAGGGGCCAGAAGCTGGACGGAAATCAACTACCGAAAATATATGTAGAAGTAATAACCGCTTATTTAGGTGTTTGGTGGAAGGAAACCCAGTAAATTCCCACCAGTTAGACTGACTGCCGCTACGAAATGTTTTACACACTGTTACAATTCCCATCGAAACTTCTTGTTTCAGAAAACAGTGACTGTAACGCACACAGCCAGCGGATTCACTAGCTAAACAGACTGTAAATCGGACAGTGAAGATGATTGCCTTCAATTGTTTAATTTTTTGGCGAGCATGTTAGTTAGAAAGAGAATAAGTGTAGTAAGAAATGTCTCATTTTTGCTGTCAATTCTGGTCATTAATTTTTATCTTATATAATAGAGACTCAAGAATCTATTAATATTCTAAAGATAAGAAAGATTCTACTATGTATTTTACTTATACTTACTGATTAACAAAGCGAAGCCGACGAACTATAAAAGATGCAAGGAACGCTATTCAGGAAAGTTAACAATTGGCTCACACTTTTGTGTTCGAAACAAAATGCATCCTGGAAACTCTCCCAATGGTTAAATACTCGGGTTATTGTACTCTGTATCTAAATAGAAGGTCATGAATGAAACAAATTTCCGAAGTAGAAGTTCAGGATGACTCATTCTGTATCCTAAATGTTTTCTGGATAGTTTGGGTTTGACTCAGTCGTATACGGGAAATCTCCGATACATCTTTGCTATTTTAAACATTTTAAGAATCAGAGAGAAACTTTTACAAATACAATTTTAAAATGAGTTATATAGAGGTATATATAGAGGCACCAAAAACTTATATGGCACTCATTTTCGAAGGGCCAAAAGAATAAGTTTATTCTAACACACAGCTTAGTCCGTGTCCCATGCGCAGCTGACTTGCAGGATGGCTCAGGTTAAAGTCCCCTGGCGGAGTTCACTGCAGCCACTGCTTTCAGAAACGAGAAGAATCAATGGTGATTTTGACAACATGTGTAAAGCGTCTCGTATCGCTGCATGGTGAGAGCCTTTCGGCTTTTACGAGTATCCCATACAACATGCAAATGCAAAGCAATTATTCTTAACGTCTCTCAGGAAGGCATGCCCTCCCTTCATCGTCCGTCAGTGGGCTGTTTGTGGCATACATAAGTGGAATACGAGGCTCACCGGTGTAACACATAAAATATAACACTTAAAATTAATAGATAGTAACGTGAAATGCATAAGGTTCAAAAAAAGAAAAGAAGCTGTTTCCCTCCTACTTCAAATATTTTTTAATATTATTATTATATCATTTTATTATATAAACTCATATTGTTTGAATTTATTGTACTAAAAATCTTTTCTAGTGAAGTTCAATGATAAAAGAAAAAGTGACCGGTATATGTTTTCTTTCACAATCATCCTATTATTTCACTCAAATTTTTAACAGAAGTTCAATACCAAAATTCATCTATATAAAAGTTTGTATTACTTAAGAAATTATTGCTAATAACTCATAACGTAATGTAAACTATCAATGAATATTATTAATAACTCTCAGTAACATGCATTCTCACTTAAAATGAAGTCTTTGTAAACAATATCATTTTGATAACAAAAGTTTCATATCGTAAAATTAAATATCTGTATTATAATAAAATAAACAGTTACCACTATTTTTTTTCCTAAGAATGAAGCTGCTTGATAAATTATTGAATTTTTATTTTCTAATGACAACACAATTTTAAATTATCATAAGGAAAAGGATAAGGAAATTTTGCAGTTTGGGATTCGGATGTTTGAGAAAATAAATCTCTGCACAAAATTGTTTAGACAATTTAATGCAATAGCGGATACGATTAAAAGTTACCAAACATTATGAATATACAATAAATTAGCCCGGAAGAGGAAGAAAAATAATTCTCAGTTCCAATACCCTGAAGCACTGTATTATCAGAGAGGAAGTCAAATTATCATTCAAAACTGAAAGTTGTTGTTTTCGTAATTCATTCATGGGCATTTGTCATTACCTGTCAGTAACAGATTTGCCGTTACCCAGATGTACCATAGAAGAGTGGAGCTGCTACACGCCACTCAAATTTTGTAATTACAATTTTCAGCAAACACCCCCAAAAGATTGGCATGTAGAGGTTCTTCCCCTCCACCTCAAGCGAAACAGAAGGGCATTCCAGCCAACAGATTTATCGTACTAGTCTCCGGTTTCAAAGATGACAGTTATTTCACAAACAATTGCCGCATCTGTGGAAATTTTCTGCAGTGAGGTCCTCATCATTGCCAATTGGAGTTCAATGAGTTCGTGAGGTGTCTCTATAAGAAAAAAAAAAATCGATATTTGGTGAATTGGGTGAGCATGCAGGTCAAGCGACTGATCCACTTTACCCAATCCAATTATATACATTATTGCAGAAATCGGCTGGAGCTGCACTACATGACATTTCGAATAGCAAATGGAATATTATAAAGTAATTCTCATAATATCTCTGCCAGAAACATGTTATATGTCGTACCGTTGAGGCGATGTGGTAGCAAGTATTGGGCCAATAAGAAGATCATTTATCCCCCCTCAGAATTGTTCCTGGAAAGCTCGTGAAGTGCAGGAAGCGGTCAATCCTTCCATCGACACTTCTAGGACTTCCTCCACTTTTAATGATCAGACGTTTTAGCATTTAATTGCATGAAACTATTCTTAGCAAGATTTTCACACAATGATGCGAATTAAAAGTTGTTTTTTTTTCCGCATTTCCTCAGCATTTCTTGTTTTTCCGCCTACACTTTCCATTAACGATCCCACATTGCTATATAAAAAATGCTTTTTTTATGTGTACTTTATCTTCCCTTAAAGTTTTGCTCATGAATTCAGGGATATTCTGTAGATACGATAGCGTCTGGTTTAGCTTCGTTTATTGGGTTTCGAACCTCCATTTCTAGTTCGGAAATCCACCTAGTCGCTCCGGGGCCCTCAAAACTAAATCTTTCTAAAATAATTTTTAGTTATATTAAAAGAGAATTTTTCATTCACTCAAAATCAAATTAATATATGAATTTTTATGTTAAGTATTTTATTCGAGATCAATTGTTATTGAATTCGCTTCATTTCACTATTAATATTGATTGATCTTCTAATCTGTTTGTTTAGGTCTATTATATTAAATACAATAATTTTCATAAAGAAACCTATTCTTATATTAATTTAAAACAAAACAAAACAAAAAAAGGATTAAAATAATAAAATTGTAACTTCTTTTGAAAAAAAAAAAAAAAAAAATTAAGGAAAATAACAATATTTTCTTTTATCATGGAGGAGAAGGGAAGGTTTATAAGTTAAAAATTAGAGAACCTGTGAGATATGGCATTCTAACTGTGGTCTTAAAAAAAGTGAGAAAAAAATAAAGTTTCTAAATATTTGTGTTATTCTAACGAGTGTTCAATTTCTAATTTAACTTTAATTAGAAATTGAAGGTTGTTTAACTTCTAATTGAAGTTTATGTAAACAAAAATTTTAATATTATGAAGAAGGTTATTTGTGCATTTGTTAATTGATTTAACGTCCATTTATTTGTCTATGCATTTATAAAAGAATAGCAACCCCTCAAAACACTAGTAAAAGTTAACACATTTCTTTCGTGAGCAAAAAAATTGAGTGAACCGATGAGTCATTTTGTATGTTATGTATGTTGATTAATTTGATGTCAATATATTCTCACTTTGCCCAAGCAAAGAGCACCTGAAATACTACAAATCGCTTAGAGTAAGGAACTCATGTTTCTTTCTTGTTAGAAGTATTGTCTTAACTTGCCAGGGCGCAACATAAAAAAATAATTTTAAAAAATGCTTTGATACAGTGTGTGATACTGATATAATTTGTTTAGTTTAGTTATTTGAAATATTACTGAGCATATTTTAAATTCATTTAAGAAGAACGAACCCCCTCCTCCACATAACGTCTTTGGGGGGCATTCGTTCGACATTGCGGAAGCAAAATGTGGATGCAGTGCAACAGATCCCTCATGGTCAACTACAAGCCGCCCTTGGTTAACGCTTAATTCATTACATCCCCCACTCCCTCCTCCAATGGTGAATGATCTCAGGTTAAAATATCTGGCGTTTGTAAGCAACAACATAAAAAAATAGCTTGTTGTTTCGTTTTTGAAGAGAATTATGAAATTTAAAACTTTGTTTTAAAAATTTCTACTATATATTTTTTAGAAATTAAATACACAGTAAGTTCAGCATACAAAGCCACAGAAAATTAAATATATATATATATATATATATATATCGCACTCTTATGTGTAAATATTTAAGTACGAGCTTTCTCAATTAACGTCAACATTGCAGTCATGCACTAGTTCAAAAAGCTGTAATTCAATTTACTGTAAGCGCTCTTTAATTCAACACGTTGGAGACCACAGCCGTGCCGTGTAAGCGATTTTGCTGGATAATAAATATCATAAACAAATATCAAATGTCACCAAAGATAAAAAATTAAATGATTAAAATATGTATACATTTAATGTGTTTGGGCACATTCTTAGTACAATATAAATATTCGACAAAGTATTTTGTCATTTTATCAACTACAAAAATAAATTCATACTTTGAACATCAATTTAACTAAATATTCTTGTATTGATAAAAAAAAACCACACACACACAGTATAAAAGAAAAATTAATACTGTACAATGATAGTGACAAGCTATTCTATGGAAAAAAAATACACATGAGCCTATTTTACTGTTTAAAAAAGTATTTGATATCGCTTTGTTTCCATGATTTCTGATTTTTTCTTCAAAAAATCGTTACAAATAATACTCAAATTTATGAGTTCTACGCTGTACTGAAATGAAAACTGGCAGCTATTATAGACACTAAGCGAAAATGGGAGGAATACTGGAAGTCGAGCTCAGCAAGCTCCCAAATCCACACGACACAGATTGAACGGTTCGATCCATGCTGGATTATAGAAAATGCGAACAATATAATCGATTACTGGATTAAAGAGATTTTACTAAGAAAGAGAGAGAACTAAAGAAAGAGTCCGTTCATAAGCTAGTTTTAAATTTTGCTTTCTTTTAAAGGAAATGAAATAATGCAGCGTCATCTATCGGTAAGAATTTTAAATATTTTTTTTCCCCTATGTCAAAGTAAAATTCCAAGTGTAACGGGTACAAACTACACTCCGTTACTCTAATTTTTTGTTTTTTTAATGAATTTTTTAAAATTTATAAAGACGTTTAGGACACCTTTTCCTTAACTTTCTCTCACATTTTATCCACATCTAGCACTGTCGTTCTTAAAGATGTTTTTTTAATTATTTAATTTCATCTTTTTTTTATACTTTTATGTATGTTATAAGCAATTTGCTTTTCATTCCAGTGCATTTTTACTATTTCTAAAAGAATGATAATAATATGTAAGTCAAGTTTTTATTTTTTTTAACAGAAATTGCTGTATCTCGAATTCTTAATTTTCTAAAATAAAGAAATTGGCTTGAATTAATAATTACTTGCCATTCTTGTATTTTGTTGTTATATATGGAAAATAACAAGCTTATGTAAGCGTTTGCACATCCTCATCATTATTGGATCATGTGATAAAATCATTATATTTCATCATCATTTGATTTGGCTTATCATCATAGTAATTGGACGTCAGTTATTGGTCCTATTTTTTAAGTTCATTATTTTGAGGGGTTTTTTTTATAGTGGAAGAAATTTTCTTTAAACGGAAATTTTCTTTAAAAAAAATCCATTTCGACTACAATATCTTTAAAAAAAATAAACCAGATAAACAGATTTCAAATAGTCAACACTCTATTGTGTGTGACTAGTATTATTTAATTAAAATTTTTATAATGTAATATAATATATTCCGGTTTTTAGTTCTTGAAAAGAAAAATATAATATATTGGGACAAATTCAAGCTTTTAATTAAAAATAGGAAGAAATATCAATTCCTGTTTTATACATGAGCAATTATATATATTTGTAAAACTTTAAAAAAAAAAAACTTAAAAAAATTACGAAAATATAACATTTATTAATCACGTGACATGATAACTCCACTAAGCTTTACAATAAGAATTTGATTAAAAGCGAACATTAAAATTTCTGTAGTCACATCTATCTAATATCTGCCAATTTCTCAATTCACAGTGCTCTATACGAGAACCAGGACTGCCTTGATGCTGCAACCACATTGCCCTGTAATAAAATAAATATAAAATATTTAACATTGTATATTTTTAACTCGTTATATGTGGTGTGTGTCATTGTAATTTTAAGAAGATTGGTTAATCTTAACATTTATGATAAATTGATAAACATCCGGATAACGATTTTGAATCATCCATTTTGGACTTTTTACTAAACTATTTCAATAAATTTTGCTACTGGTTGGTAAAAGTCCGAAATGAGTGATAAATGTAGACATATCCAAGTGTCACATGTTAATGGATTTAAAGTTAATAATTATCTTTATTACATACGTTAAAAAAATATGAACTGATAATAATTGAAAAATTATGAGTGTCAAGTTGGTAAACTAAAAAAGTGTAATATAAATGAACCGGTTTCCTTATCTAATAAATTTTTTTAAAACTGTGAAGAATTTGTTACAGAAGAAATGTGTACATGAAGTGATAAAAAATCTTTCTTTAGTTAGTGGGCTTACAATTTAATTGTAAATTATTAAGCTGTAAATTATTTTAAAATTGTTATTGATACAGAAATTTAATAATCTTACATTTCATCTACATTTGCTTTTTCTCCTTGAATAATTCCCATAACTGTTCCATAAGCTGAAGGTTTCGTCCAGCCTTTCAGATCAAATCTGTCGCACATTTCTTTGCAGTACTACAGAGCAAAGTTACAAAACAATGATTAAAAAAAATAATATAATAACATAAAAAATTAATAATACAGTAGAACCTCTGTAAGTCGAACTTCAAGGGAGACGCCAAATAGTTCGAGTTACAGAGTTTTCGACTTATGGAGGACTTCGACTTACGCGGATTTTGTAAGGAAATATTCGACTTGTAGATGTTTAGATTCTTTCTAACTTATTTTGAGTTAGAGAGGTAAAATAAATACAAATTTAAGTTACAGAGGTAATAAACATGTTTATTTGCAACTTAAAAGTTATATTATGTACTACAATAAAAAATCAGAATAATCCCGAAAATATTTCAAATGATCGAGTTGTAAAGGTTGTAAAAAAATTAAAAAATCAAAAAATCAAACATTGCTAATGTTAGAGATACAGAGGTCCAATTTTTTTAAATTTTTTTTTTGAATTACGGAGGGAAAATATATACCAAATTGGCTTGTGGGGATTGAATAATTATTTCGACATATAGAGGGTTGAAATTTCAAGTAATGGAGGTTTTGGGGCTTGAAAGGAAGGGAACAAAAATGTTTTTCGAGTTTTGGAGGTTTTCGATTTATCGAGATTCGACTTAAAGTGGTTCTACTGTATAAGAAATTATTACAAAAGATACCAATAACAATTAACCAAAATGAAAAAAAAAACTATTCAAATAAAAGATTTTTATTAAAAGTACAAAAAAAAAAAAAAAAAAAATTAATAAACCTTCATGGATTTGAATTTCATATAAACAAAACAAATATTGATCCGAAATTTAAAAATTTTGAGAATTTTTTCTGTTAAAGAATATTCAAAGCATAATCAGATAATATTCGAAATGAAACAAAAAGTAATAAATAGAAAAAATAAGGTAAATGTTAAATTTCATAAAATATTAACAGAATTATGCGAATTCAATTTAAAATTTGCTAATATTGTGATTCTGTTAACTATTATGATAGATAAAAATATAATTAAGTAACAATGAGCATTTAAAGTTTATATGAAAGGAAATAAAAAATGAATACAACTTACTTTTGCGAAGTGTACACCTGGAAATAAAAAAAAATAATTATTAAATAATAATTAGAAGAATAATGTATCATTTACATTTTGTTGCAGTTTATTAGAAAATTATTTTAAAATTTAACTTTATTACAATTTATTTCAGTTTATAGGTATAAACATTATTAAAGTTTCAAGAAAGTTATTTTGAAAATGAACAACATCATTTGTTTTAATAAAAAAAAATTACTTGAATTTAAGATATTTTTAAAGCTTATTCAAATAAATATCACGAAACCGCTTAAAGAATTATATAAATTACTTACTGATATTCTAATATAACTTTTAAAAAAATTTGGAATGCATTTATTCATGCCGCATGTTCCATATAAACGTTATAAAATGCAGGTTAAACACATTTAAACATAAAAATTATTCCCATTTTTAAATAACAGACTTTTAATAACAAAATTGCAAATATTCAAATATCAGGAGGAAAAGATTGAATTAAATGAAATGTTTATCGGTTATCTAATTTGACAGAAGTAATGAAAGATATAGGGTGTTATAAAAAAAAAAAATTAGTGTGATTCTTCTACAAAAATTCGTCAATTTCTGATAATAGATCAAAAGTACAATGTCAAGTATAAAGCGACCTTATGAAAAACTAATAATGATATTAAGCGAATAAATAATGACTTAAAAAAAGCAATTTCTTTACATATATTTTTAGTATTATTATTTTTTTTTTCTGACAACTAAGATCTAATTTTTTATTTTTTATTAAAATATACTAATAAATCTAATTAATGTCTTTAAAAAAAGTTGTGTGTGTGTGCGCGCATAGGAAGGCGTCATATTCTATTTATGTATAACGCGAACCAATGTATTATGTAACCAATGGAAGATGAAGGTATTCCGGGGGGGATCGTTTAGGGGTAACTGCCTCCATCTGAGTGCCATATGGGAAAAAACCTGGAAATCTCGTATTAAGGAGCTTGATTGTCAATGCGACAAGCAATGTATTTATCTCAATTACCATGGTGTCGCCTCAATTCAGAAAGAAGTGGCTGCCTACCGGATTCAAACCTGAACCCCTCTGCGCACATCACCATTGGGTCAAGTAGGGCTTTAGAAACATTCTATTCCTTTTTTATTACCTTTTTGGTTCCTCAGTTCGAATAGAAACATTTGTATATAATATATTTATATAATTATTTATTATATATTTATATAATATATAATTGTATTGTATAAATATTTGTATATAGAAACAGCTGTTTTTCTCAAAAATTCTGCTAGACTGGATATAAAAAAAGGCGCGACATGTTCCCTGCAAATAACATTTAAAACACTTTTACTAAATAAATCATTAATGATATATATTATACAAGTTTTTGATTAACAGCAATTTTAATTATCATGAATTTAAAAACTATTAACAATTCCCTTTAAATGATAATTCGCGATTTTAAATTAGAGTTTTTTCACGACGACAATGTTACACAAACTTAAATTTTTAATTTTATTTGGCTACTATGAAATTACACACACACACAAAAAAAAGGAGGGGGGGACTAAATAGTTCTTAGTAATCTAGAGAGAATTTCTAACTATATATTAAATAAAGAAAAATAATATTTTTAAATGGTGTACTTTTTTCATTAATAACACACGGCATTTTAATGCTCGTTTATTTTGTAATAAGAAACTAAATATTTGTTTATTAGTCAGCTTTACAATTCAATACTCATTTTGGTTGATTGTAATTGAAAATAATTTTTAGCAAGATGATATTCTGAAAACCGTGGACTAGTTGAAACGAGATTTGGTTTGGTTTGTCGCTCTACGGTCATTTTGTGCAAACTTTAAGCTAATTAGACCGCGACCTACAGTTTAGCGTGGATTCCGAACCACCAATAAACATCCATGTCTCCGCCAGGATTCGAACCTGAAGCCTGTGGTACCAAAGGCCAAGTTGAAACGAGGAGATTCGACGAAGACAATAGAGAGTTTTTGCATACCGTACGTTAGTTACTGTAGGACGTCCGTTAGCTTTTTCTCCCTAGCGCGCATGCTCATAGGAAACTGCGCATGCGTATCTGTAATAATGTTTCCTATGAGCATGCGCGCTAAGGAGAAAAAGTTAACGGACGTCCTATGGTAACTAACGTACGGTATGCAAAAACTCTCTAATATAACCTTGTGTGTTTCATATAAACATCAAGTTTTTTTTTCCCCCGAACAACACCAAATGTGTGACAGTTAGTACTTCCGAAAAACACCATTCCCTCCATTTCATTTTACCCTTCGACAGACTGTTCGTGACATATATGGCTTGAACATGAGGTCTCAGATGTATGTAAAACAAAATTTTTGAAGGATTTTAATATTTTTGAATAAGAATAGATGTTATTCTTAAAGTGTTCATGTGAAATAAACTAAATAAAGAATTAAAACTATTATGACATTTATTGAGAGGAAAGAGCGCTACAGATTTTTCACTTTTAAGGAAATCATAAAGGCAAGAAGTTTGAAAACCATTGGTAAACATCATTGATAAAACGAATTTATCCACCTTACAATAACCAATACTATCCACCTTGAAAGAAAACGTGACAATTTACAAATACTGCATATTTTGTATCATTTGAATACAGGCTAGTCAAATGAAATTTTCATATTTTGAAACAATAAGAATATTTTCAATGATAAAAAAATTTAAGTTTTATAAATTGATTTTTTTATTTTATTAATATATTTATGCATTTTTAGATGTTTCGATGAAAACATTCTGAATATGAAAGAAATTTTTTAAATTAAAAAATACCATGTAATTAGTTTTGAATTATATCTCTGAAAATAAATTTCATCATAAGCTCCATATAAAAGAAAAACTCTTAAAAATAAGGAAAAAATAGTTTTTATTTAATAATAGTATTATTTAATATGCATGGATAAAAGTACCATATCAAGGAAACCTTTGTTGAAATTCTGTTAATGCTTAAATACTTAAATCGAAAAAAAAATTATTGATTTCATGTGAAATATTTATGTCCTCGTTAATTCATTAGAAATAATAAGCATGTTTCAGATGTGTAAACTCTAAGAACAAGACAAAATTACATTTTCTTAAGCTTTTCTCATATGTTTCAATTTGTTTTTATGTTTAAAATAATGCGCGATTATCTGTATCAAAGTCCTTTGGCATGAATTTGATATCCACATCATTAACTCTTTCGGATATTTTTTTTTATTATTCAGAGCATTTTATAATATGAGAATCTCAGCAAGCCTGATCGTTAAACATCGAAAACAGGACTATCTAAACTGGTGGCCAGTGTTGTTATGAATATGGTCCAAAATAAGATATAAACTGTTTTAAGGCATCGAGAATTTTTGTATTTATTTCTTACTTTATTTTTTGTAAGTCCTGTGACTTTGTAAAACTTTTTGTTTCAAGAATTATCACTAAATGATACATGTATAATCTCATTAAAAAAAAAAAAGGTCTCAAAATGGCCAGTGTTTGCATTAGTACATTTTTTGCAGTACAACTTAGTCGAAAATCATTGCAATACAACACATGTACTATTCTGGTCAGCTTAAAATTGCTATATAACACATGTGCTTGAGCTAGATTATTATCAATATTTCATCTGTTACCTCTCTTGTTATTCCATTTTTATTAGACATGAAGTAGAAATTTGTTTTATATTTATGTTTAAAATACACACACAAAAAGAAATGAAGATGAAAAAATCATAATTAGAATGTCTTCTTAGAATAAATAAATTAAAATATAAAAAAATTCAAAAATTTAAAAATCTGTAAACAATGAAAAAGTGAAAATACTTAGTTTTGCCAGTTATAAAAATGAGGTTAAATGCAATGTGAAAATGTTTAATACAAAAGTCAAGCTTTGAAATTAAATTTAAATATAACACATAAGCTAATCTCTTATGTGAAAGGGGGCGTTATTAAATTATTTATTTTTCTATCATTTTTGACTTGCATTGTTAAAAATAAGGCATTTATATTCTTTCTATAAAAAAAGATCTTACCGAACTACCAAAGTAATTTGATGAAAAGTAGAATTGTAAAGCATAAATCCTGCTTTTGGAACTTAAGAAAAATACTGACCCTCAAATTTCAAAATAGTTACCTTGAACTCCACCGAAAACTTCAAATTCCACATGTACCAAAACTGGACCACCGTTTCTTTGTTGTTGGGACTGCAGAGATGTCATTTTGTTTCGTGGCTACCTGGAACTCGAATGTGAAAAGAACTGTAGTAGAAGACGGACTTTGTCGACTATGTTAAAAATAAACAGATGAATTTGCTATCGCAGCATTGAGTACGATCTAGGTCACGATCCTTTCTAATGAAAAGAAAGCATGGCTTATTTCGTTTGACTTCCTCAGATGATCTTCCTCAGTTTTATCTCGTTTAATTGGCGACATTTTAAGGCCCAAAAAAAATATTAAAAAGAGAGGTAGTTTAGAAACGATACTTACTTGAAATATTTTCGAAACATTGGGCAGAAAAAGTTCTTGTTATCTATTTAGTGAACTTAAAGATTCATTGGCATGTATTCAGCGTTGAATTTAGATGAAAAGAAGCCCTAGGCTATTCCAATTATGAGGTCCCTTTCACCTCCCATTTTTAAATTTGTAAATTACAGGAGAGATAATAAAATATATCATTACTATGGTATATATCAATATGTTAAATGAAACATGTTGTGACTGGTACTAATCTTTATAAAAAAATGTGGCACAGATAATAAAAAAAAAAAAAAAGTCGAGAACACTTATTTGGACATTTATTTTGAGCACCATATATAGTACTTGTAACAATAACTAATCAAACATAACAGACAACATTTACAAAGAAACAAAATTCAAATAATAAAAATCTTTGACTACGAAAGTAAAATATGCAATAAAAATTATCACATTTTCTATCAAATTAAATAAAATTTATTCAATACATTGAAGATTAAAGCAAATTCAATTTAGATAAATTTATTTCATAATAATTCGCATTTAAAGTTTAAGTATGAATTATTATGAATTTTAAGTTTCAAACTAAACCAAAAATGGAACTTTATTCAAACAAAATTCAGATTACAAAAAAAAAAAAAAAAAAAAAAAAAAAAAAAAAAAATCAAATTGCGTATCATATTAAATTTTATGTTAATAGTTATTTTATTTAATAGTGTATTTCTAATTTTTCTAACGATTTGAATGTAGGCCCTCTTGATCTTGAGGCCTTACTTGACCTAGTAAGCCTATAGGAAAATTCGGCCCTGCATGTATTGTATTGTATTGTAATATATCGACATTTGATGCTTTGAATAATATTATATGTGGATTTTTGCAATCACATACAGTTTATTTTTAATTGTTCACCCTATTTTTAACGCTTCTGTAAAACTTGAAATAAAGAAATAGAGATTGTTGAAAACATATATAAATGGAAAATTGTCAGCAGATGCAAATTTATAGCTGCCAACACTCTTCAAAATTCGTACGTTTTTATGATACTAATTTTTAACAAAATAAGTACGATGAACTATGGAATTCAATAAATAGATATAATAACGTAATTCTCTGTTTATAATCGATGGATTATAACCTGTAAGAAATTAGAACTTAATCATCAGAATATTAAAAAATTTTAACATGATATCATGGAAAACAAGAGAACAAGCGCGAATCGCATGCAGATTGTACCAAATCATTATTATTTTACCACCGAAAATTACAACTGTCGATTATGCTCTGTTACTGATTTAGAGATAAGAAATTATTGTGGTATTCTTTGTATTCTTTTCCTCCAGACACCTCCTATTACCATGTTACATAATTGATATGCTACCAAAATTGTATATAAATTATATTCGTGTAAAAAAAAAAAAAATCATCTTAATTTGTATGATAATTATCTTCAGTTAATAAAATGGAAGTTTGAAAATTAAATTCATTTTACTAGTAATATCATTATATATTTACTGGGAAAATATTTATTATTTCTACAAAATTTTCAGAATTTTCTTGAATTGCAAATTTTTTTTACTTAACTTGTAGCTTGGTTTAGTTGCGTAAAAGTGAATAAGAATCGCATAAAAATTATCTTTAAAGAAAAAAACTTCAATCACAAATTTGCTTTAAAAATGTGCATAAAAGGTACTTATGCAATGGTTTCCAAACATTAGGTAAAAGAAAAATTCAAAAGTCATAAAAATTGTGATCGCGAAACTTCGTAAATCCTGAAAGGTTGCTAGGATTAAATGCAGCAATACGTTTCCTAAAGCAGGGGTGGCCAACCCAAATGATCTTGTGGACCACTTTGGAAATTAGTCATAACTCGTCTTTAGTCATAACTTAGTTACCTCGCATATAAAATTATATATCCCTATATTAGATTTAGACCCACTATAGACATTTTTTGGAGTGAAAAATTTAAACATAATGAATTATTATTTTTGTGTTTACTATTATTCTTACTTATAAACATAGATAATATAATAATAATGATACTAAACGCACATTGTAAAGAAATATATAACACTAAAAATGAAATATAAAATATATATAAACATAAACGAAATAAAAAAAATGAAATCATTAAAAAAGATTTATTTTATAGTGAGTTATTTGTTTCTCCACTCTTTCACTTAGGTTTTGCAAATCGATCTCAATTTGGATGTTTGCCCATTGTAATTGGTGTTGCAGGTTAGCGTCCGTTATGTTTGAGCGTGTTTTAAGTTTGGTCAATTTCATTTTAGAAAAAAACGTTTCGCAGGTGTAACATGAACTAAAAGCGTTAACAACTTCAACTAAGAGTCTGGTTTGTTCTGCTATCAACAATCAGCTGGGCATATCTAGAGATGGTCACTGCGTCCCTGAGGTCACTTAAAGTGAAACATACAACCTGTTATATTAGATATTTCAAGATGCGCGCGCCTGTTTGTGAGTGGTTCGGAAGAGAGATTCCGAGATTCGTTCCAAGATGCGTATCATGAGTTCGCAGAATATAATATAATTATTCTGCGAACTCATAACTGTAAACTCATAAATAAAACAGGCAATATATGTCATACATTCGCAAGAATATTATTTTAAACTAATTTAATTATTTTTCTCATAATTTCGACAGTTAATTTTTGAATATATGGATGCACATATAATGTATGTTTTAAATACATTTGCTTTCACTAGTTTGGCCATTATAAAATAAATATATTTTGTAAAAGCGTGATAATTCTCATGGGGAGAAAAAATGTTCAAGGGAGGCGTGTTGGCCACCCCTGCCCTAAAGCATCTCAAACATGCTAAATTAGTCAAGTTCGGCAAAAGTACTGGCTAATCCAAATGCAAACTATGACCAATCGAGCTCTGGGTGGTTTTTTAGCATTACCATCGTGTGTGATGAAGGAGTCATTAAGTGTACTTGTGTCAGAGCGAACAATCGGATCAAGAATGTCGTCTCTACATAACTAAGCGAGTTAGTGTAGCCCAGTGATGTGTAAAATTTTTCGGTCGCGGGTCAAAAATCGAAAAAAAAAAAAAAAAAAAAAAAAGACAAAGTTTGGCGGGCCAAGATAAATTTTTCTAAAATTTTAAAAACAATATACAAGTATTACAATTTAAATATGTTAATGAGATGAATGAAATTGCGATTTCATTTTTAAAAATTTCTTATATTAAGGTTCGAAGTGAGATGTACTGATTCTAAGGAACGAGGCTAAATGCTCATCTGTCAGTCTACTTCTGAAATAATTCTTCCTAAGGTTCATAGTTGAAAACACTTGTTCACATATATAAGATGAAGCAAACATAGCACTGATTTTCTAGGCGTGAGATATTAAATTTGGGAAACTTACTTTCGATAATAATTTGTAAAACTCTAACTTTGGCATATTTAGAAAGAACCGCTTGAGATGATTGTTAGATGGCAACTCAATTAATTCAACCTGCAAATCTGACCTCACTGCTTCACTATTTACGTTGAAAGGCATGGTAAAAATATCCAATTCTGTTTGTCGGTGCTTACTATTTCCGTCAATTTATGTTTTGTAGAACAAAAATAGAGAAAGTAAAAAGACCATCAGTCCTTTGATAAAAAGGGAGAAAAAATGATATTTAATTAAACTAGAAAAGGAGATGGATACATAATATATATTTCTTTTAATTTGTCTCGGACCGGCAAATTAAAATTCTATCCGCGAGCCGGATAGAATCTTCCGGCTGGCCGTAGTTTGCCCATCCCTGGAGTAGAGGTATCGAAACTGCGTTCTCTTGTATTCTAGCTATGCACATTGCGATTACTGGGTAAATATTTGAGCATCAAATTTGTTTAATGTTGATAATATTCGTGAATACGTCTTGCTAAACTTACGAGCCTTGTTGACCATATATGAAATCTATACGTAGTTGAATCTTGTTTTACACTACGCAAGTCCAGTTTGAGACTCTGCAGCAAAAGGTAACTTGGAAATCATTCAAAGGCTTGAAAACTAAATCCTTCGGATGATTATCAACTCACCTTGGTATTTCAGGAATCAGGATATTAGGCAATCGCTTAACCTCCCAAACATTTGCCAGTTTATACTTAAAAATTTCTGCAATAATCTTAGTCACTCTCGTAATTCGGTTTATAAAATCTCTTCCCAGTTACGACATTTTTTTTTGTTTGTTTAAAAATAGAAAAGGGCCATGTACTGCTCTCAACATATAATACATTGTTTTCCCCTCATTCCTTCTCCTGGAGTTCCATTGCTGCAATCCCCATCTGATGGTGAGGCCTCCTATTTTTATAGTTTTTCTCATTACATATAAATATATTTTTTTTTAATACTTAACTCTTTTTTATTCTTTAACTTACTCTTATTTTATATCTATTGTCTTTCTTTTTATATTAATATATATATATATATATATATATATATAATGTAAATATATATATATATATATATAATATATATATGTGGTATAATATTTCAATGTGCATTGACCTAAAGCAATGCTTCTCCAAAATCAAGATAAAAGTGTGTGGTTGCTAAGCAGCCAAAATAAACCATTCAGAAATCCTGTTTTTCCTGAAATATTGAAAATATGAAATACGTTCTAGGTCAACCTTGATAATTCTACACTTATTATCCTCTTTTTTTTAAATTAAAATAAATAAATATAAAATCCAAAATTCTAAAATACACATTAAAAAACTTATGAAATTTAATGTGTAACCATACATAATTATATAGATATATTGTTATGAATGAAACTGTATATATATATATGGCGCTCGGTGCAACAGGTGTCGGGTTCGAGTCACGGCAGTGCTATGAATGTTTGTAGTGGTTCGGAATCCACTTTAAACCGTAGGTCCCGGTCTAATATGAGTGTAGAGCGTTGGGCTGACATCCCTACTCCGTAAAAAGAGAACATCTCCTGTTTTGAAATCTGCTAGTAGGCAGACGGCCTTGGCCTGCCATAGTGCTGTTGAGCCACTGATGATATATTTATCTATATATATATTATTTTATTATTAAATTAGTGACCTGTCTCAAAGTTAAAATGAAAAACTCTCTTCCATTTTGAAAAAGGGAAAATTGAAAAGAAAAAATAAATAAACGACGAAAGGGATAAAAAAATTTTTTTTCTTTTTTTTTCTTAAACAATATGTGTAACAATATTCGCTTTCCACGAACGAGAAAGACATGTATCACTACGCGATGTAAAACGCATTCATGCGCATGTATGGTTATTTTAGCGTTAACTGTAGTTAAGATAGCGTTCGCAAGACCTGAAAGAGGACATATCCTCATTTTAGCTAACTAACAGACCACCCTTGAAATAATTTAACAATTTTTAATCAGTAAAGAAATTTATTTCTTCACAGTTAACTGCCATGCTTAGAAATTAGAAATAATTACTGTAGCTTCAAAACTAAGTTGCTTAAAATAATATTGTAAATCTAAAAAAAGAACTACTAAAGGAATATTATAAATCTAATTAATCTATAAAATCAATTTTGATTCATTTAGTTGTAAACAATTATCGTTTATTTGAATTTTATATATTGTTTACATCTGAATTTCCATTAATTCCTTGATGATGATGATGATGAATGAAGTGGTATATGGGGATGTGAAGCAACGATTACTATAATTTCCTAATCACTATATATATATATATGAACAGTTAGTGTTTCCTTATTTGAAATATGTCACTCTCCACAACGCTCTACGATCGTGTTAGACCGGGACCTACGGTTTAAAGTGGATTCCGAACTACTGTTAATGGTGCCATGGAAAGTAAGTAACAGTAGTGTTCCGAACTACTGTTACTTACTTTCCATGGCACCGCCGGGACTCGAACCCGAAACCTGTGGTAGCGAGCGCTAGCCACTCGGCCATTCAGGCCTCCATTAATTCCTTCGTTTTTAAAAGAAATATACCATTTAATAGTATATAGAAATATTTTTGGATGACTAATGGCGCTACTAGTATTAAATCCATATGATTTTTAGTTAGCCCTAACCTTCAAAAGACACGTGTATAAATTTGACAGCTGTTGCACTATTAGTATGTGAGTTATAGCATTTTTATTGAAGCAACTTTTGTTAGTTTGAAAAAATGGATAAAAAGGAATCTCGTGTGTTAATAAAGCATTGCTTTTTGTCGAAAAAAAATACTATTGAAGCCAAGGCTTGGCTTGATAAACATTATTCGGACTTTGCACCAGGAAAATCAACCGTAGAGAAGTGGTTTGCTAAATTTAAAAGAGGCGAAATGAGCACAGAGAACGATGCACGCAGTGGACGCCCCAAAGAGGCTGTTACCGACGTAAACAATGACAACCTACACAAATGAAGACGAAAATGACCGGGGTCCAGTTCCAGAGAAATTAGGGATAGGTGTCACCTGAAATCCTATCCTCAGCAAATACGTCATAAAAGCAGAACTTTTACCCCCTCCTAGGCGAAGCTCATTCATATTTGGCTATTTTTCTAAGTGGATTAGTAAATCAAAAAAGGAAATATTTCATTTTTGGCGAAAAAAAGTGAAATCTGCAGTAAAGGATGAATTTTGGTGCATATTATTTCCTGCACTAATTTTTTTTCCAAAACAGCATATATATATATATATATATATATATATATATATATATATATATATATATATATATATATATATATATATATATATCCTCAGCAGCCCCTTTAATTTATTTAATAATTAAAATGGTTAAGAATAATGCAGCAATTCTGAATAAATAACTACATTACTCGTAGCTTACATATAACAAATAAATGTAATGTAAATATTTTTTTGATCCATCAACCATTTAATGTGTCTTGTAACAAAAAGAAGTGATATGAAAATAATATATACATATTTTTCCAATTAATTCATAAGCTTATCAACTATTTAAAACTATTCTGAATGTAATTTCAATGTATATTTTTTAACACTCATATTAAAATGGGTAAGATGAACTAAATTTCTTATAAAATCCATGTCCTTTTTTTAAAAGAAAAGTTATGTTTAACTACTTTAGTTTCTAAGTTCTAAGTAATTAAATTTAAAACGTTCGCCTTAAAAATTTATTTTGCTTTATAAATGATGGATTTTGTTCTTGATGAACGCATCATCCGAGATGTAATATTTTTCATAGGGATGCTCTTTTTATTGCATTTGTGAAAGTAATTGAAATTTAAACAATTGAGTTGACACACTTAATGATTTGTACTTGCCTTCCTTATAGTCACATATATGTGAATTGTAATGTGTTTTAAGTATCATATTTCTTTCTGGTTTGTTCTTCTTTTACTGTTGTATAATGCACTAATAAGTGTGTATCTGTAATAATATTTATTCAATTGTCTTTGATTTTGTTTATGCTTAATGTTCATTTTGAATGAACTGTAATCATTCAAGTAAAAAATATATATTTATTTATTCTAAAGTTTCTAAACCAATAGTTTAGAAGACTTAGATAGTCTTTTTTAGAGTGCCTGCATTTGAATGTTTATTTCATCAATGTATTTATTATGCTATAAAATAATGATAATTAACTTATTTTTTTACTTGCAAATTTCATTTTAATTTATGCATTGAAAGTATAATTTTGTTAACTAATAGATATTTTATTATAACAATATTTCTGGAGATTATCTAAATTCTTGTGCATACTTTTAGATATATAATGTTGAATCAAAATATCCTCAAATTCACCTAAGATAAATTTCAGAATTTTTAATATATTATTTATAAGTAAAAGAAAGAGAAAATTGATGCACAACTCACTTGTAAATTACTTATATTTAGAATGTGCACATATTAAATTTCTAATGTAAAAAAGTATGAATGGCACTTTGTAAACATTTTAAAAAGGAATAAAAAGAAGTAATTGAGTATTTTTTAAATAGGATTTTTTTTTTTTTGATGTTACTTGCATGATTGAGCTTAATTTTTTGTTTTTTACACAAATGAAGTTATACTAGGGAATTCACATTAAATAAAGGTGTTTTCATATCAATGTGTTCTTATTGATAGCAGTATATATTCTAGCTTATTACCCATAGTTTAGCAATTAAACGTGCATTTGTTTGTAATGTTAATCAGCATGTTAACATTATTGTAATATTCCAAAAATGAAATATGTTGATTTATCATCTAAATTCTTGTCATATATTATTTGGCATTTATGATATCATTCGCTTATCTGTAATGTTATTGTGAAAAAGATACAAAACAGTATACAAGACATTGATAGTCATTGTTGAAAACAACATTGAAAGTATGCACAAGATTCATTTTCTCATAATGCTGATATATCTTAATGTGTTGATGATCAGATAAGTTTTCTAGAAAAAATTTCACATAATATTACACAAATGTGTGATATATTATTTTTAAATGCATTTAAATTCTTTGGTTATTAAGAATTTATTTAACTACACAAGAAAAAGATAAAAATTTTATTAGTCAAACTTATGAACAAATATACATATTCTGAATATATATATAACTCTTAAGTTTATTCATTTAAAAAAAATGTAATAGCATAATTTTTTGAACTAGACTTTCACTAGTTAACTTGCTTTAGCAATTTATTGGCAGTGCATTCTTACCAAGCTGTTTTTCTGTGTTTTGGATATCTCTCTCTTGCTGAGATCTAGTCTCCAAATGATGTTCTATAAATTAAATATATATTATGGTTCATAAGATATATGAAGTTAATCACCAATAATTAATATTTTTAATTCTTTTGTATTAATAAATATGGCAATGTTTACTTCTAAAAAAAAAAAAAAAGTTGTTTTGAAAGTGAATTTGTTTTATTAATATTTATGGTAAAAATAAAATTAACAACAAATTATTTTTCAGATTGTCTATAAAATATTTTGTTTTTGAAACTACTTTAATAGGCAGATGGCATAAAATACATAATTAGTTAGTTTTCTCAATTGGAATGACACATGGAATTCTAAAAATAAACAAAATGGTTTAAAATGAAATAATACAAGTCAAAAAGTTGGTACGTACAAAATTACCTGATTACTATTACGAGTTTAGACACTAGAAAATATGGCTTAAAGTTTAATTAAATGATTTCAATATTAATGACATTACTAAATGTAAAAGATTTTTATAGTAAAATACTGACATTTAATGCCATTCTTTAAACAGCAGAAGTCATTATTGTTTAACTTTTCTCAAGATATTGTCTGAGAAGCAGTTATGTTTATGAAAGTCAATCGTCACTGAACATAATACAATCTAGTTCTGTTGAAATAAGTTATAAAACATGTTCAGACATGATTAATTAAAATTCGTAAATTATTTCAACTTTATTTTTTTAATTATAATAATTTGCATCACATTAATTAATTATTTTTAAAACAACTTTATTAAAATTATTTTCATTAAATAACTATACCTTAGTACAAAAAAATAACAAAAACTGAACATATTTTGGCAAAAACAATATTTATTCACATAACGACACCAGTATTTAAACAAGAAAAATAAAAATTGACAACATATAATAAATGAGCAAGAAATTGAGAACAAACATTAATAAAAGGAAATTAATACATAATGTATATGTTAAGAAAACAAATATCCAAGTTTTTTTGTCACTTTTAGCTCTTTCATTACATTCATAATATACATAATAGATTCACCTGGTTTTCTTAGTTAATTTATACATGTACTTATAAAAAGTATTTTTTTTTTAAATATAACATTGCTAAATTTTTCTGTTAAGCATTACTTTTAAACATACAAATTACCCCAAAAAATCCAAAATTTAATTTCAGATACAGAATATTTTCATATGATATAAAGGATATACAAACTAAGGTTAATAAAAAAAAGACTATTAAAATAATCAATATTTAAAACATGAAAAAACTAACACTTGTTTCTTTTAATAATTATAGAATAATAAAAAATCCATTAAGTCTGGTTAGTTACAAGCAAAAAAATTCCTAAACTCAAATATGTGTAATAATATATGTATCAAAACAAATTATAATATAGTAGCTTTCAATTTATCACACTTTTTCTTAAGTTTCGTAACATGGCTAATATAAGGAGAGGCTACTGAATATTATATTAAGATTTTGTTGATATTTCTAAACAGCGATAGAAAGTGAAGATTAATTTCATGTTACAAATGCATTTAATCATAGAATTGGCAATTTATTCATTTACATTATATTTCAATAATGAAATAATTTTAAAAAAAGATCATTATAATAACCAGTAGAAATGACTAGTATTTCAGTAACAACTATTAGTCAACAGGATTTGAGTTAATGAGTAAATTTTTTGACACTACAGGAGTACATTACCCTAGTACACATAGACTGATGATAAAAAAAAAACTTTTTTCTAAGATTATCCAAGTTTTAAATAGAATAGATCAAGTAGAAAATTAATTAATTAATTGACATAGATTACTACATTATTTTAATAAATAATACAATATTGTATGTATATGGTGCATATATAACATTTAGTTTATATATATATATATATAATGTGTGTGTAAATCCAAAAATTATGTATTAATAAAATATGCATACACATGAAATTCATTTGAATGAATCACATATTCATAATCTACATGTCTGACAAAGAAAAAAATCATAATTAAATGATAATCATTTTTAAATAATAAATTTACACAAATCTCACAAAACAGGAAGGTTATATAGTACAATTTAATAATATTGTATACTAATGGAAAAACAAGAAACACACACACAAAAGAGCAATAAAAAATGTTTACTTTCAAACAATTTAAAATAAAAAGCTGTATTTTATGTGCAAATAAATAAGTAAAGAATAGTATATCATAATTTAAGGGAAATGCAAAAGGGATTGTTGCCACATGCCATTTTTACTGAGATTTTCTTTCCAAAATGATGCTGGTTATACTATATCTTAATATCTTAATTAATAGGCCTATTTACTATATTTTTGATAATTTAATTTTGTAGTGTCATCCGTTTAAGAATTAAAACTGATGTTAAGATGGTAATTCATAACTCAAAAAAATAATATAATATAATCGTAAATTTTATTTAAAATTTTTATACATAACATCTTATTTTTACTCTTAATGGTATTAAAATTTTTTGAAAATCGGAAATTAAATTTATTGACTAAGATTAGCTAAAAATACATTTTATTAGCACTAGCATATATATTCATTATAGTTGAGAAGTCTGCAGGCCATTAAAATTTTTTAAATAGACAACCATGAAAGAAATCCTAAAAGAATTTCAGAACCACTGATAAAGAAACTTTGGAATAACAAGGAAAAAAAAAAAAATTATAAATCAATATAAAAGATAAGATTGATCATAGAGACAATGAACCATCTGATCAAGACTTTATTACCTCTAAAAATTAAATAAAAGATAAAAAGGAGCAATGCATTAATCCATATTGTTTATAAGAATACCAATCTCATGTAATATGATATAGTGTGAAATAAATATATTGCTTTTAATATGCCTCTGATTTTCTTACTTCATTTTATATTTAATTATTTATATGATATTAATAACAAATAAATGTTAAAAAATTAAAAATCAATGAAAATTTGTGAATAATGTCAGAATTGAATATGAAAATATTAGAATTAAATCCTGTTGTAAGCTGAGGATTAATGTGATATTTCTAAAACAAATATTTTTTTTAGTCTGAATAAATTTAAGAAATAATAAATACCATTTGTAAAAAAATAAAAAGTTTCCTCATGAAATTGGTGCCCTTATCGTATTTAAATTTTGTTTTTTTAAAAATGGAATAAACCATCTTGCTGTACACAGTCTAATTTATGAAAGATGATAATCATTTATGCCATTGATTCAATACAAAAAGTACTGCCATCACCTGGACTTCTCATTGCTACCACAATATGTAACTAAAACTACTACTAGCAACTTCTGGGGATTCACACATTCTCCAGGCCAATACAAAGACTCTCTTGACTACAGGTTTATTAAACCTATCAGCATAAATATAAACTTTCCATTAGCATCACTTTTAAGGTCCCGAGCCAAGTTCTCTTAGTTCAGAAACCAATATGCTATCCACTAAGATAGTTCAACCGGGTGAATAATATACATGTCTAAAATGAAATGGATATAATTGCTAAATGAGTGATTTTACTTGGAGATTCAAATTATTAAAATTTATTAAAAAGTAAAAGGAATTTAAATGAACTTAAAGCATAGTACAAATTTTTTTTTTGTGGACATTGAAATATTCCTAAATAGCAATAATTGAATCAATTCTCTATATGAAATTTTTTTTCTAGTAAAACACATTAACATTCTGAACTAATACTAAATATGTCAAATAACAATTTAAAAAAAAAAGTCATATAATGAAGGACGAGTGTACTTTTGTTTCTAAATATACAAAAAATTTTATTTAATCTGTATCTTGATGCCTAATATGAAAATTATTATTTTTATACATAACATCTTATTTTTACTCTTAATGGTATTAAAATTTTTTGAAAATCGGTAATTAAATTTATTGACTATGATTAGCTAAAAATGCATTTTATTAGCACTAACATATATATTCATTATCATTGAGAAAAGTCTGCAGGCCATTAAAATTTTTTAAATAGACAGCCATGAAAGAAATCCTAAGAGAATTTCAAAACCACTGACAAAGAAACTTTGGAATAACAAGAAAAAAAAAATTATAAATCAATATAAAAGATAAAATTGATCATAGAGACAATGAACCATCTGATCAAGACTTTATTACCTCTAAAAATTAAATAAAAGATAAAAAAGAACAATGCATTAAGCCATATTGTTTATAAGAATACCAATACCATGTAATATGATATAGTGTGAAATAAATATTTTGCTTTTAATATGCCTCTGATTTTCTTTCTTCATTTTATATTTAATTATTTATGTGATATTAATAACAAATAAATGTTAAAAAATTAAAAATCAATGAAAATTTGTGAATAATGTCAGAATTGAATGTGAAAATATTAGAATTAAATCCTGTTGTAAGCTGAGGATTAATGTGATATTTCTAAAGCAAATATTTTTTTTAGTCTGAATATATTTAAGAAATAATAAATACCATTAGTAAAAAAATAAAAACTTTCCTCATGAAATTGGTGCACTTATCGTATTTATATTTTGTTTTTTTAAAAATGGAATAAAGCATCTTGTTGTACATAGTCTAATTTATGAAAGATGATAATCATGTATGCCATTGATTCAATACAAAAAGTACTGCCATCACATGGACTTCTCATTGCTACCACAATATGTAACTAAAACTACTACTAGCAACTTCTGGGGATTCACACATTCTCCAGGCCAATACAAAGAATCTCTTGACTACAGGTTTATTAAACCTATCAGCATAAATATAAACTTTCCATTAGCATCACTTTTAAGGTCCTGAGCCAAGTACTCTTAGTTCAGAAACCAATATGCTATCCACTAAGATAGTTCAACCGGGAGAATAATATACATGTGTAAAATGAAATGGATATAATTACTAAATGAGTGATTTTACTTGGAGATTCAAATTATTAAAATTTATTAAAAAGTAAAAGGAATTTAAATTAACTTAAAGCATAATACAAATTTTTTTTTTTGTGGACTTTGAAATATTTCCAAAGAGCATTAATTGAATCAATTCTTTATAGGAAATTTTTTTGCTAGTAAACCACATTAACATTCTGAACTAATACTAAATATGTCAAAAAATAATTTTAAAAAAAAGTCATATAATGAAGGATGAGTGTACTTTTGTTTCTAAATATACAAAAAATTTTATTTAATCTGTATCACGATGCCTAATATGAAAATTAACAACATACTCAGAATTAGTTCTTTGTACGCTAATAGCAAATGGATCTCGAGGATGAAATGTAAAAGCAACTAATCTTCTAGCAGCAGCAGGAGCATTTTTACCATGAACACCAGCAAAAATTTTAAATCTTAGCATTCCAGAATCTCTTGCATAAAACCGAATAGGCTGATCCCCACAGGCTTTTGGTCTCTCCATCACCGATACCCATTTGTCATCATAACTGAATAGACCTAAGTCCAAATAAGGACTGACACTGTAAGATTGAGAACTAATCGGCAATTGTGCAAGAAGGCGTTTTACTGCTTCTGTTTGACCACCAAATTTGGCATTTATAATGGTTTGTAGAAATCTATGTTGCAAAGTTCTAGCATAAGTATTGTTGGATGGTGAGCAAGATAACTGAGTAGGAGCTTGAAGCGCAGCATTCCGAAAGTAATCACAAAAGTTCTCAAAAATTTGCAATAGTTTGTCAGAAGTATTTTCATAAACAGCTAAGACTTCTGTTGAGACCATATTATAAACAACGAAAAAAGATGGCTGAGCATTAGGATCTGACACACGGAGAGTTACAACATCTTCAGTAGCATATTTGATGAAGAGATGAGATTTATCAAGTAACTGCATTTTCCACATCCTGAGTTGACAGAAGAAATCAAAATTCTGATAAAACTCACATAGAGGCTTAATTGAATGTTTTATTCTACAATAATAAACAGCTCTTTTATATAAAAACACTATTATTCTATGTTTGAGGGCGTTAATAGCAGTTTCACGATAAGGTCGAAAAGGGCTTTTACACTGTTCCCATTCTGGGTACCTAACATTCGACAAATTTAGTTCATCATCTTCATAGCAAAAGCGGCCTATTTTACGTACACTTATAAAAGTTCCACTCTCTGTGACTTGAAACACATGAATTGTTTGATGCTGAACTGACATAACACATAGAAAATCATGATATAAATATAGGCCTTGATTATGAGAAAGAAATATTTTGTCAGTTTTAAATGTAACTCTATCACTTAGAAAACCATTTTTCATATCAATTAAATATAATGTGTAATTTTCTAAGTATGATCTAGGATTAGGCATCACTGATTCATTATTTCTGTAAATATCAAAAAAAGGTGGAGTGCTTTCATCATGTATAAATACAGCGGAACCAACAATGATGTAATTACCATCATCAGTGAACAGACTACATTCCCTGTTGAGTTGCTCATCGTTCATTGCCACAGTTACAGTGTGTTTCAAACGAAAGAAACTTTTAAATATTCCAGAGCGAATGGTTCGATTCGCAACATCAATGTCGGTTTCTTCCTCTGCAACTTTATGTAAGAGTGTTGCTGCAGCATCAGGACCAAGATATTCATATATTTCAATTGATGTTTGGTCAAGCGAAAATGCTACAAAATGTTTACCATCAGGAGAAAACTTTCGTAAAAAGCATGGAGGTTTTTCAATGTCAACAACAGTGAAATTCGGAACAAGATTCTGATGAAACCACCATACTGCATATTGAGAAGAAACCGATTGCTTTACAAAATGTGTTTCTCGATGGATTAATCTAGCCACTAGATTTTGATTTGGTATTTTTCGCTGATAAAGTTTATCTTCGTTACGGCATACATAACGGTCAGCTGCAGTCGGATGTTGCAGAGTACCATAGTCCGGTTTAACTACATTATGATCTTGATGTTTGCATTTATTAACAACTATAGGTAACTCTGGAATCTCATTATTAGCACACTCCATATTTATTTTTTATGCTACCCAAATAATACAGATCATAAATTTAATAATTAACTTTACATAAACCAGCCCAGCATTATCTAATATTAAAAATGAAAACGGAACGAACAAATTTACACTCTCATATGCGTAAACAAATGAAACAGTTGCAGTTAATTGCAATGGTTTGCTCCACGAGTAAAATAAAACAGTATAAAAGATTTTAAACTATTTTTATGAATTATTTAATTATTTTTTAAACTTTAATTAATAATTTTAAGAATAACGTTAATAACGTTGAATTTTCTACATATCTATCGTTCTAATGGCGAATCGCGATGAAAGCAATTGTAAACAACAATATTACATGATAGGTTCGGGTTTTCGCTTGTGTTTGAAAAGCTATATATCATTTGACAGCTGAAAACCGCTGCTTTTGTGATTATAAATTTATAGATTATTGAACACTATATATTGACCCTCTAAGTATAACTGATAAGTAATAGAAGTAATTTTAAAAATTGGGGTGACATTTTCCCAGTGGTCAGCTATGTGAGCATTTAACAGCAAAGGTATTCGTTACTAAATTAGACTGTCCAGTCTACTCCCAGAAATTTATGAAAGCAGTCAAACATAAAATTTCAAATTTCATTAACTATTAATTTTGAAATATTCATTATCTTTATTTTTTTAAACACTAACAGTATACAATTACAGGATGTCATAAATCTGACAAATTCTGAAAATTCGTAAGAAATCAACGACTTGGTGTACCGGCGTGGAATTTGCATACTTAGACTTATGGAAATGTCATATTTTTTCGACGCAATAAAATAAAAACATAAAAGTTCTTATCAATAGAGAACAGTTTAATTCCTAAATATATCCAATTTTAATCCTTTTCAAAGATGATAGGAATTAACAACTAGCTTATGATGCTTTTCTTTTAGTAATTAATGTCTTTGAATTGAATATAGTCACATCAGCTATCATGTGGAAAATTTCGAAGCGACCAAATCAGACGGGTTCAAACACAACTTTATAAAAAGAGAGAAAGGTAATTTTAATTACAATAATAAATTTTTTTGTTTTTCATAATTAAAGTTTTGAATTATATAATATCAAAAGAAAAATTACGCGAAAAATATTCCACAACAACTAATAAACTTTTTTCATTGAAAATTGTGTTGTCTGACATTAAAAACGTTTTTCTGACTAGCACTTTAACAAATAATAGATTCGTCCGTTTACGCCTTTAAACCGGATGTTTAGCCTTCGATTGAATAGTAGACAGAACAGTAACTGCTTTGTTGAATTATTATGCTTCACAAAATGCTTTAGAGAATTATTGTTTCATTAAATTACTGCATGGTAGATAATGATAAAGCTACTTTTCGTAAAAATGTAGTGTCTTGAAGTTATAACCTGTACATTCTTGGTAGCGGAACAGCTGTAAAGTCGGAATGTTCGAAATCCATCTAGCTTGTCTGAGCTTCATGTCATAAGATCTCCGAAAGGACCCAGACATTTTGAAAGGTTTTTTCAACCAATTATAGAATTTTCTCTCATAGTGTGGTGATCATATCAAACATTTGTAATCATTTTATATGCACAAGTGCAAATAAATACCTGCTGTCTAAATATTTTTCGTTAATTTCATAAAGTTACTCTAAATAACTCCACTTATTGGTGAAAATGTTAACTTTTTTTTTTTTTTTTTTTGCATTCGAAAAAAATACGACGCACTGTTAATCTTAGTGACAACAGAGTAAGTAAACTTAGTAACAGAGATATAACAAACCTTTATTCAGTAATCCAATTTGTTGATTTTTTTAAAAATCCAGTAAAATTTTTGAGACATCGTGTATAAATAAATATGGAAATTAATAACATTTTTATTTTAAAATATTAAATAACACTTTTATTTTTTATTTTTTGTTCCAAATGGTGATTTATCTCAACTCATAGCTTAATGTCAGGTGCGCAGCTAGTGTACAGAAGGGTTCAGGTTCGAACCCATCAGTTTGCTAATGTTATGATTCTGTTAATTATTGTGAAAGATATAAATAATAATGATTTTAATTAAATAGCAATGAGCATTTAAACTTTATAAGAAAAAAAAAGTAATACAACTGTCTTTTACGAAGTGTACGCTTGGAAACATAAAGAAATAATTAGAAGAAAAATTTATCATAAACATTTTATTGTAGTTTATTAGATAATTCTTTTAAAATTTAAGGGGGAGAAAGAGAGAGAGAGCTAGAGGGAGAAAAAGAACTGTCACTAGGCAAAAGTTCAAGGCCCTTTTATCTTTTTAGTTATGAGTCATCAGCATGGCAGTTTTTAATTACGCATTTTTGTACTTTGAAATAAAACGTTTCATAAAATTTGAATTCATTTGAAATTGTATTTATCTGAGTTGTAACCGGATACGTTCACCACGTTAGGCAGGAACAGGCCACAAGGTTGGGCGCAGTGTTGTTGTTGTTTGTGCAGCTAGATTGTAATTGGGCGTGGTTGGGTTGACAATCTATTGACAAAAAAAGTTTGAGAACTTATAGCTTTATTTACACGCGCACAAACACCACACACACAATTAAAACATACTACACATTTAAAGGCATCTAATTAAAGATTCGTGGAGGGATTCCACTTCTAAGCCAAAAATAAAGATAGGTACGCGCTGGATTACGAAATATACTTCTTCTCTGGGTGAGAGTCTGTAGGCCAACATATATGCAGGATTGTGCTAAATATAATCCCTCTCGGGATAGAGATTGTAAACAAAAGGTTCTCAACAGAAGAGCGTCATTGCGTTGTACTAAACGTTTCTCAGCGGCAGCGCCGGTTGTGCTGTACTTCTTCTCGGGTGAGAGTCTCGAGGCCTACTGACCATTTCTCCTGAAAGCACCGGGGGCGCTCTTGCAGTGCGTAGGAAGAATCACGGTTATAAGACATTATTAGCAAAACTGGAAATATTCAAATATCAGGAAAAAAAAGTCTAAATTAAATGAAATGTTGATCGATTATTTAATTTGACAGGAATTATGAAAGATATAATATGATGAGATAATAAACAAGTGTCATTCTTCAACAAAGATTCATCAATTTCCGATAATAGATCAAAAGTACAATGTCGAGTATAAAGTGACAGTATGAAAAATTAATACTAATATTATGCGAAAAAATAATGACTTAAAAAAAAGCAAATTCTTTACATATTTTTTAGTATTATTATTATTTTTTTTCTAACAGCTAAGGTCTATTTTTTATTTAAATATATTTTTAAATCTAATTAATATCTTTTAAATTTTTTGCAATACATTTATGTTGTACATAGGAAAGTGTCGTGTTCCATTTATGTATAACACGAACAATCCATCGACGTAAGATGAAGAACTTTTGGGGGAATGTTTAGGGGTAACTGCCATCATTTGATTTTCGTATGGGAGGAAACCAGGAAATCTCGCAATTGTCACCTTAATTGTCAATGCGAGACCTTTGTATTTATCTCCAACATAATGGTGTCTCCTTGTTTCTGAAAGAAGTGGCTGCCTATCGGATTCAAACTTGGACCCCTTTGCCCACTAGCCGAGAACCTTACCACTGGGTCAAGAGTAAGGCTTTACATACATTCTAATCTTTTTTTATTTTTTGTTTCTCAGTTTTGTGTATAGCAGTATTTCTCAAAAATATTGTAATACAGCACGTGTGCTAATCTGATCAGATTAATATTGCTATTCAATACATCGCTTGTGCTAGATTATTATCAATATTTCATCTGTAACCTCTCTTGTTATTTCATTTTTATTAGTCATGAACAGAAATTTGTTTTGTTTTCATATTAAAAATACACAAAAAGTAATGAAGGTGAAGAAATCATAATTAAAATGTCTTTTTACAATAAATAAATTAAAATCATATAAAAATGTAAAAAAAATTCAAATATTTAAAAATCTATGAACAATGTAGTGTGAAAACGAGAAAATACTTAGTTATGACATTTATAAAAATAAGAAATACTTATTCATAAATAAAATAATATTCATTTATAAATAATGAAATAAAGATTGCTAAAAATATATTTAAACGGAAAATTTTCATCAGATGCAGATCCATAGCTGCCAATACTTCATTTTCAAAATTCGAACGTTTTATGATAAATATTTTTAACGAAATAACTACGATGAAATACGGAATTAAAAAGATAAATATAATACCTTAATTACAGAATACCTTCATACAGTATATGTTCCATTCCTTTTTGTGTTCAATGCTTTCCTTCTTCATTTAAGTAAAAAATTCTACCACTCTTCTGAAGATTCTTGTCTCCTAGGAATTTCCTTGCATAGTTACAGAAAAAAAGTTGTTGGTTAAGTTTTGCAATGAAATATTAATGCTTTATTATAAGCTATGACATTTTTTCATAATTTAAAAATAATTCCGTTTGCAGAAAGTTTAACCGCACTTTTATGAGTATGGTTTTGAAATTGTTGGTCATGTCTCCCTTGCTTTTATTCTTTATTCATTCGTAAATGATAATAATAAAGCAAATAAGGGCTATCGAATAATTCTGTAGTTGTAAAAGATAGTTATTACGAGAGGAATACAGTCATTAATGGATAAGTTCAAAGAATTAAAATGACCCACCCGAGGGCATGCGGAATCTGAATATGATTATTCAGATTCCGTATGCCTTCGGGTGGGTCGGTTTAATTCTTTGAACCATCATGATAGCACCTCCTCTCCCCGACCGCGCCCAACAGAGGAAAGGCACAGACTCAGCGGCCAGGATAGGGTACTGCAACAATTCAGCACCCCTTTTATAATTGGCTACCCTCAACTGGGCTTTATGTCTGCTCAGAATACCATGGTAGTACACTTGTCGGAAGAGTTACAAGCGCTAACGGATCATTACAAAAAAGAAATGAATGATATGTCTCAAATGCTTCAGGATTTAAAATCCCGTTTGCCTCCTCCTGAACCAGTTACACCAATGAATAAGAAAACTAAACTCCCCAAAACTCTAACTTCTTCAAATATGAAAAAGACGAAATCTTCCAACAATGATATTGTACTTAGCAATAAATTCTTTGCTCTGGATAATGGAACTGACACTGACACCCCAGCAACAACTCTAAATTATTCTGATCATGCCAAAGAAATTGAAATAACAAAAGCGATCAATGACATGCAAGTTGATGACGAGTTCCCCTCACTTAATGACTCTATGAAGATAAACGATTCTAAAAAGCGTCCTTACATTCCTCCCATAGTAGTCGATATAGTTAACGACGGCAAAAAACTTATGAATGAACTCAATGCTTTTACAAATGAGAAAGTTACAGCTAGAGTTGTCGGTGATAAGTTAAAAATCTTTCCCCCGTCTGCAGAAGCTCACAGATTGATAAGATCTGAAATCACTGACAAACGAAAACTTCAAGCGTGCACTTTTCTGCTTCCACAGGACAAGCATCTTAAGATTGTCATTCGAGGTCTACCGCTTGATTATCCCACAGCAGATCTGTGTCGAAGACCTTCGAAATGAATCATTCCATGTGGAATACGAAACGCAACTTAAACACAGGGGTGGTAAAGGTAACATGCCCCTTTTTCTGGCTGTTTTGCCAAAAAGCGACCATTCCAAATATCTTTTCAACCTTTAATTTTTAAATCATTTTAAAATTAAATGCGAACCTTTAAGAAAGAAACCTGGTCCGGCGCAATGCTTCAATTGCCAACAATTCTTTCACCATTCCAGATTTTGCTCTAGAAACCCAGTCTGTGTAAAATGTGTAGGCCCACATAAATCTGGAAACTGTCCAAAGCCAAAGGACTCTCCTGCCTGCTGCGCCTTATGTAAGAGTGACCATACTGCGAATTATTCGGGTTGCAGGAGAAACCCTGCCAATTTCGTACCTGCTCCTCCTCCCAAATTTAATGTTTGAGAAGAAAGATTAAAGCATCCGAAACTCAGGATCAACCTTCAACACCCAACATCTGCGAACAATATCCCACCCTCCACAAGCGTTACAGAGATACCAAAACTGATCACCTCTCCTTCAGAAAATAATCAACTTATTTCAAATGCCCCATTGTCTAATAATCAAGATATCCTGATAATCAAAACATTACTTCAGGATTTCATGTCAAAATTTTCTACAGCTCTGGAAGCCTTAACTGCTCAAAAATAATCTAAGAGCAGCATTCAATAATCAGCTTTCCGACAATAACTTAATTTGCATTAGTTGGAAGGCAAATGGAATTAAAAACAAAATTAACGAATTCCAGGAGTTCATTTACGAATATGGTCTTCATATAATAGCAATACAAGGAACTCATTTAAGACCTAGTGACAAAATAAACCTCCGTAATTATAACACTTACAGATCAGACCGTCTAACTCATCAAGGCAGAGGCACTGCAATATCCATCAGAAAAAATATCACTCATCATGAAATCTTTTTTCATTCGACCTCCTTTGAAAATACCTCAATAGTTGTCACTCATCATAATCATAACATCACCATTTATCGACCCCCAGTTGGTAGTCTTTCGACTTCGGAATTGGATAATATTTTAAATTCCAACAATAAAGTTATACTTCTTGGCGATTTTAATGCAGAACATAATCTTTGGAACGCTGGCAAAGGTAATTCCAACGGAATTATTTTATATAATTGGTCAAATCTGAATAGCTTGAACTTAATAGCTCCACCTCACCCTACTTATTTTTCTCACTCTCACTCAATCAATAGCACTTTAGATATTGCAATAGCAAAAAATTTCAACTCTGGCAATGCTACTTCTATAAATGACCTCTCCAGCGATCATAATCCAGTTTCATTTCACTTCAATAGCGATTATTTTCTTCCACCCCAATTCCGTTGTCTCACAGCTACCAACTGGTCCAAATTTCACGACAACTTAGACTCAATAATCAAAGGTAATCCCATTATTAATAATACTAACGGTATCGACTCGGCACTTGATCAGTTCAATTCATCTGTTATCTCGTTAATAAACTTTACAAGTTCTTCTCGCGAAATTAAAACCGAGCATCATAAACTACCAGCAGAGATAAGGAGGCTCATCGCAATTAAAAACAGCATTAGAAAATTATGGCAAGAAACCAGATACCCTCTATATAAAAATAGTCTAAATATTCTTCAAAACAGAATAAAAAAAGAAATCAAAATCTTAAAAAATAAAAGGTAGCAAGAGTTCTTAATTTGCCTCAATCCTGAAGATAATTCACTCTATTACATGAATAAATATTTTACTAAAAAAATACAAAAAACTCCTCCTCTATTGGGAAACAATGGTATTGTCTTCACCCCTGCTGAAAAGGCCAACGTTTCCGCTGATCACCTAGAAATTTTTTTTCAAGAAAACGTCGAACCTTATGACAAATCTCACATTGAAATGGTTGAAGACAGTATTGCTCAATTTTTTGATAACACTACCTCTGTTCCTATACCTCCGCTCTTAAGTCCGAGCGATGCCAAATCTGTCATCTGCAAATTAAACATCCGAAAATCAAATGGGCCAGACAATATTCCAAATAAAGCTCTACAGTGCCTCCCCACTAAAGCAATCACTAATATCACTAAAATTTTCAATAAATGCCTGATTTACCATCATTTCCCATCGTGCTGGAAACACGCCATAATAGAAATGATTCCGAAACCAGGCAAAGACCCTAAATTCCCGTAGCATTTTCATCCTATTAGCCTCCTAAGTTGTGTTGCAAAAATTTTTGAAAAATTACTCTACAATAGAGTTTATTCTTTCTGTGTTGACAACAGTGTCTTTCCTCCGGAACAATTTGGGTTTCGACCACAACACTCAACAACCCATCAACTTCTCAGAGTTAACAATATCATTACTGAGAGTATGAATAATAAGCTTATTACCGGAGGTGTCTTCCTTGATGTGGCAAAAGCTTTCGACCGATTGTGGCACGATGGTCTACTTTATAAATTGATTACACTTAAATTCCCTCCCTATATCATTTACATAATTCAAGATTATTTAAGCAATAGAACTTTCCAAGTATAAGTAAATGATGACCTCTCCCACGTCGGTCAAATTAAGGCTGGTTCCCGTCAGGGAAGCGTTTTGAGCCCCATACTATATAACATCTACACCCACGATTTTCCTCAAGTGAATTATGTAAGTTCCTGTCTTTTCGCAGATGATTCCGCTGCACTTGTGCAGGGTTCAACTCTCAGATTTGTAACGAGAACCTTACAAATTTTCCTTGAAGCGCTAGAAATCTGGCTCACAAAATGGAGAATTGCTGTCAACACAGATAAAAGTCAAGCAATAATATTCTGAAAAGGAAATACTCAAACCCCAGTGATAACCCACGTGATAACATTTACCTATTTGACGAACCAATTGAATGGGTAAGCGAAGTTAAATATTTAGGTCTCATCATTGATAAAAAATTAATTTTCAATAGCCATATTACTTACATCAAAAATAAATGCTGGAATAAAATTCATCTCAGTCTCCCTTTAATTGGTAAATATTCACCCCTATCACTTCAAAATAAAATTCTACTTTACAAGCAGGTCATCCGCCCAATTCTAACTTATGCTGCACCTATTTGGGGACTTGCTTGTAAAACTAATAAATACAAAATACAAGTACTACAAAACAAAATTCTTCGTATAATCACTGGGGCCCCCTGATTTATCAAAAACGACGTTATTCATAATGATCTCAGAATTGCTACAATAGACAACTATATTACTGATCTCTCCAGAAACTTCTTCCTTGGCTTGAGAAACCATAATAATAACCTAATCAAAGCACAACTATTTTTTGCACACAACTAAGGTAAACATAAATATCCTTTTTCAACTACAAAATGGTCAGCAGATCTGCGCCCACCATAAAGATATATTTTGTTTCTTAGAACTCCTGGATTTCCCCCGTTTTCGTAAACATTTTCCTTTATTCATATTTGTTCACAAGCTTATGTGTCTGATCATCTACTCATTACCGATGGTAGTTTTACATTACAAGTCATTACGGGTCCTATATCATTCCTTTTTTTTTTATAGTTCCTTCTCCCCATTTTTTCTGGGAATTCTCGTTTTACTATTCATTCCTACTCTGCGGTCTCACGTTCAACCCCCGGATATCGCTCCCGGATATCATTCTATCTATTGGATTTGGATTTTTACTTTTGTTCTTTATAATCTTACAATTTATATATTTTTATTATCCATCCTTCATTTACATAATATTTTTAATTGCTGTTTCTCACATCCTACTTTTAATTTGATTTTGAGTAGATGTGCGCTTCGCGCACAGGTACTCAACCTGCATTCAATCTAAGTAAGGACTTTATTTACCTCCCAGGAAACAGCGAACACGTTATTATAGCGTGGCGCGGAACCCGCTTAAAGCGAACGTCCCCACAAGGGATTTAGTTATTAATGGATAAACAATAAATACACCATCTGAGATGATAATATATTTTTGTTTCGTGGGGATGAGCGATGTCGACTTCAGGCTGACTTTGCGAATATCTCACTTTATCTATTTGTTCGTTACTCAAGTCTTTCTGGTAGTATAGTTTCTTTGTTTGCTTTTTGTTTTGGTTTTCATTTTAGGTAAGCCACCTGTATTTATAGTTTCTTTCTACCTTACTTTTCAATTGTCAGTTTTCTTTTGTACATTAATGTAGATTAAGAAGGTCCTATACTTCGTTTTGTCGTGTTTCGGGCTTGTTATGGCAAACATCAATTTAAACTCAAATTTAAGAGAACACCACAGATGCGGATATTAATTTCAAATCTCATCGTGATATTCACAGTTTTACAGTTTGCTTATCAACATGACGCTCGATCTTTCATTATAGTACTCGAGGTTCACTCTGCCATGATCCCGAAAGCGCATTATAAAGTGCTGAAGGATAACATATTGTCCAAAATAAGTATTCTTAAATACGTAGATTATATGCGTATCACTCAACAAGGCAAACTTCTTCCTTCCTTTGATCATTTTGATAATGCCAAATAAGTGGAAAATATAAGTCTATCATTTTTATCCCTGTCTTTGCATTTCTTTACCTCCAAATATTACTACTCGTTTTTTGCTTCATAACATCTCTGAGATATATCTTTAGCGGAACTCGCAACAGAATAGGAAGAGGAGAATAACTTCACTGGTACTGAACTCCGCGGATTTTCTAGCAAACAAAATACGTCTGCTTTATTCATACCAGTTTAGTCACATTTTAAACACAGCATGCAAAATTATGGCTTGAGCGACAAAAAATATCTTTGGTTTTTGATAAATCCCATCAGTGCCGGCGAGAGTTTTTTCTATATTCATCCAACCTCAGCTTGTAAAAATCCAGTTTCTTGAGGCTTCTGCAGTGTTCAACACTCAGTGAATTCGTTTGGCCCAAGTTCCTAAATTCTCTAACTGCAGTGCAGATCGCTAGGACACGGACTGCGCTAAAAACAAAGCCGAAGAGCAATTTTAAAAAGTCAAGGCTCTTATCCGTCTTTCCTTTATTAAAGTTTGTAGGTTATATCGTACTCCGTACGTATTACAAAACATGAATTCACTCAAATATTAAAACGGCAAGACGTAGAAACTCATGAGATGATCAAAGAAATCTGTCTTTATGCAAGCTTCATCTTTTCACGAAACAATTAAAACTCTGACAAAAAACATTACGGCGTCCTTTACTTTACTCATACAAGCTATGCAGAAACTATCTCCTCCCATTGGTACGCTTCTAAAAACCACTATTAAGAACAAAAAGAAGCGTAAAAGCAGAAAAACGGGTTTAGAAGTATTGCAGGAGGTGTATTGATGAAGCTGAACGTCTAGTACAGTGGTTTTCAAACTTTTTGAAATCGGAGAGGATTTAAAATTCTACAAATAATTGTAGGCTCATTATATACAAAATTTTAAGAAAGATATTATAATAATTATGGCGAATATTACACAAAAAAATGCGTTATAAATTATTTCCTCGTCATCATATTCAAGATTTCCTCTTTAAACTTAATTGTGGTGAGGATAAAAAATAATTCACATAAATATAATGCTGAAAATTATACTTTTTAAATATTGTCACATATTCTTCTTTTATAGAAGTTCAAATAAATTTTCAGAGACAATTCTTTATGTTTAATCATCAGTCTATGAATAATGGATATAACTGCCAGTTCTACTTCTCCTGCTGATGTTAAACCAAAATCTCTTGAAATTTCCATGAATGGTTTCTAATCCAATTATATTGCTCAGTGTTAAGTAAAGGAAAACAAAAACTCGATTTTCTTTTAAACTTGTTAAATGTTTAGCTATTATTGGAAGTGCTTCGTTTCCAAATTTCCGTCAACAGCTTTTCTTTTCCAAATTTGTAGTTTTCTCTGAAACGGTTTTTATTTTGTCGGTGGATGTAAGAATAATTTCTTTTCCCCTTGCATGCTAGTATTCAAAATATAGAGTTACTGTAATATATCGATCAAATCTAAAATCTTGGCAGTCCAAAATCCGCACCGTAGGAGATTACAAAAATTGTCACTGTTTCATCTTTTCAAAAAACTCAAGACTTGTCTTAGCTAGTGTACACGGAAAAATATTTTCTCCCTTGAAAGCCACCTCACCTCAGTGTGTAAAAGCAGTTGTCAGTGTTGTAAATCCATATTGATGCAAAGCTATTCAAATAAACGTAATTTCATAGATTTTGTTTTAATAAAGTTTATCATCTAAACTACTTGATGTGAAACTTCTCTGAATTTTTATTCCAATGTTTTTGCCATCGATGTTCCCAATGAAGAAAACAGTGAGTTACAATAATATTTTTTTTTTTATTTTTTTTTTACGAAAGATGTAATGTCTTTAACATAGCCTGCCATGGAATGGGACCCATCTGTACAAAAGCTTATACACGTTACTCACTGACATATTACTCATTGACTTCAATGTTAACTTTAATACAGTTATTCAAAATGTTAAAAACGCCGCCACTTTTTGTAGACGCATTTATATCTTTGTAAAAGAGAAACTGATCTACTATTTGATCTTCATTAATAAAACTGACGAATGCTAAGAGTTGATGAGCCTATCGGTAATGTCTGTTAACTCATTAATGTGCAGTACAAGATTTGGATACAGAAATTTATTACTGCATAAATATTTCTCGATACAAGAAGACATTTCTATTATACGGATGTTTACTGTAGGTTAAACAGAGGAATCTATTTTCCCTGTAGGTCCCGGTCTGTTAAGCCCTCGTGAGGCACAAGAAGACAGTAGAGCGACAAACCAAACCAAACCAAACCAAATCTATTTTCATAGCTGCTTAATTTTTCTTCATACAGGCAAAATAAGTGACTCACTTAAAATTTCAGCTTTCCTATTTTTTCTTCATATTTTTCTTTATTATTTTTTCTTTCATATTGAGACTTGATAAGAAGTCATAATTTTCTATTTTTGATAATTTGTTTATTGAGATTTGATAATAAATTAATAATTGAGACTTGATAATTTGCCTCTTTTGTTTGTTGTTCAGACAATCTCTTGAAAAAACTTATAACATTTACATTTGTAAATTAGAGTGTACATTTTTAAAATGTTTACTTAATCTACTAATTTGCCATTTTACATCCACATATTAGAGAGCGGCAAATGATGATCTTCACTTCCGACCCAAGTGGAACGAAAGCTTAAATAACTTTCATTACATTTGCAAATAGACCGCGATTTAGCTTTCTTACTTGCAGCAAACTTTTTTCACTTACATAATCTAATTCTTCAATGTCACGCTTCTTTTTGAAAAATCTATCCATTTCATTGAGTGTGATAATAAGTAATATGCGCATAACATCCACTTCTAACACTTTTAAAATAAGTAATATACACATTAAGAATACAATATTCACTACCAACGCCAAACAACTGTATATTCAGACGGTCAAATTCACAGGCGGTGGAATCTCATAAGCTAAAACATAGTTTTGTTGTTGTATTCAAGCATGGAAGTTACCGATACTAGTTTTTCGGAAACGTTCTTTAAAGCATTATCGCTTTTTGACAACTTATACTTGAAGAACGAATGAAAAAGCAACCTGAAAGGTTAGTTGTTTGTAATGAAAGTTGTCTTTGAATGGGAAAACTGACAAGGGAAAGAGCAACTGAGTACATTTTTGTACGTGGACACATACACTCAAGAGCCAAAACATTATGACCACAATCTGTCTCTGGCCATCTACCAAGGACTTGTGGCATCCATGCCAAGGCGGGTTGAAGCTGTGTTGCGCGACAAAGGTGGGCCACCTCGTTATTGACAGGTGGTCATGTTTTGGCTCTTGAGTGTATTTCTCTGGAATACTATAAGGTACACCAGTGCCACACTTGAGACTAGTGTGCCCTGGCGCAATGTTTGAGAACCACAGGTGTAGTGGATAGATTCGTTCTTATGCTGATCGGGTAAATCTTTCGCTAATAACTTCTATTTGTTTGCCGGCTGTCAATTTGAAATTAGACGCCATTATTGAAAGAAATTTTAATACATAAAACTGTCGCATTTACCACATTACTTTTATTTCAATTTTAATTCTAGGAACTTATATATAGTACATTCAGGTGTTAAATAAACGTGTTTCATTCTGTTAACAAGTTATAATAATTTTATTATGACTAAGCCTTTCAGGAAAATATTTGCATATAAATGTGTTTATGGTAATTATTACACAGTATTAGAGGATCCTCAAAATTCTTTTCTGGGATCCGATTCTCTAAAATCTTTAGATTTAAATCTTGGTGAATATTCTTTATTTGAAAAAGGAATTGAAAATGCAGGATTCCCTTTTAGATTTGATATCCCTGATTTATTTGACACTTTCTGTAAAATATTTGTTAAAGATGAAGATCTTTATAGCCAAGCATTGGTAGAGGAATGGAAAATAATTAATTCTCTACATTTAGATTTGCCATTCAAACAGGAACTCAAGATGAGAAATCTTAGTCAAGTTGAAGGACACTGGCCATACATCAAAAGTTTTTGCATATATCCTTCAAATGTTGTTCTTCTGTTTTACAAAAATCTATTTATTGACATGATTACTTCAGCAATTGGGCAGACTGATCAAATAGTTAATGTTACCAGAAAATTGTTTAAACCCCTACAATTTATTTTAAAACCTTTCAAGAGAAATAATGGATCACAATATTATCAGTATCACTTAACTGATCTTTTACTACCTACCTTATATAAGGAATCCTTGGATTCTAATGTGATCAAAGACTTTTTATGTATTTTTGATTTTGAATGGTTTATTACAATGAACCAAAACCCTGAAATGGAGGAATATATATTTCATCGTGCTCATGAAGACAATATCTACCTGTGGAGAAAAATATCAGACATTAACCGTTGGGTTGCTCAGTGTATTATTAGCCCTCACATTGAAAGACTGAATTTATTTTTAAAATATCATAATATGCTGGAGTTCGAAGTAAAATATTATGAGAAAATTATGGCTACTCTAGTAACTGCAATGGCGTAAGTAGATTTCAATTTTTTTTTTCTTTTGAGTTCATAGAGTGAGTCATAGTTATTTTATTTTCTTATTTGGAAGATATTTCTTATTGATTTTTTTTTTCTCTTTAAATTTTCAATGGAATTACCTGTTTAATGCTATAATTAAACAAAGGAATCCTAAAATTATGGAGTGGGATTTAGATTGTAAACAAGGCAATGTATTTTTTTTTTTCTATATACATAATACATTAGTTTTAGTTAATAAATATTCATTATCTCTTCTTGTTTCATAAATAATTCCTAATTGTTTTCACAAATTTTTTCTTTTGACTTATACTTTTAAGGAAATTAGAGAGATTTTATTGATCTTGCATACTGTCTTGTGAAAAAAAATGAAAAGTAGGATTTATTAAAATGATTAATAAATGTTATTAAATATATATTTTTTTTTTTGCTAGAAAAGATGAAATTTTTCTTAATTTATAATTTTCTTCAATACAATTATTGATTTTTTGCTTCTATTGTATTCTTTTCTGATTACTTTTGTTTTGTGTGAAAAATTACTAATGTGTATTTACTATTTCCAATAATTACTTTATTGGATCTTTTATGTTTTAAATTTTCATATGTTATTTACATTACTTATTGAATCACTAGAACCTGTTGTGTAGCATATAGGATTTCCAATTGGAAAAAGCTCTGCTTGAAACCAATAAAGCAGCTGAATGGAAAAACTCCCAACTCAGTGTTAGAAATAGTAAATCAGTATGAAAGTCCATTCACTGGGTTTCATTCGGAAACAATGACGACTCAATGACGTTTCTGTTATAAAAGTGATTCACAAATTTAACAATTTCTTGGGACAAACATAAAGAGTATTATTATAGCATATTTAAGGTGGGAGGATTCTTATAATTGGAGTTTTATTCCAGATCAAAGGCGCTTTTTAGAAAATATTATATAAATTTATATTGAAAATAAGTTACAAATAAATAAAAGTAAAGAATATTTATATATTAAAAAAAAATTATTCTAATATTAATTGCTGACTATATATTAACTTACCAGCGTTTCTTTCTGTTTCAGTTTCCCATTGAATATGCTAAGTATCCAAAGAACTGTTGGACAAAGCATGCTAAGTCGAAGACGATATTTGCTATCCCTTCTAGTTTTTCATTGCTACATACTGGCAAGGGATCCTACCAACATTAACGCTCAGGAGGCTCAGAACATACTAAAACTAATTTGGAATTCCATTCCTGATCCTTATTTGTGTTTTGAAGAGTTAGATGATACTTATGAATCTTTGAAAATATTTTTTAATGAACATTTATTCACCAAAAACATTCCCGAAATCTTAGAATTTTATCATGAAACTGTGTCTGAAAGTGGAGCACACCAGGAACCAAGATCTCTACAGCACTTATGCAGAATACAGGTTAGAGAAAGGCTGAGTCACAATTTTCAGCTACCAAAAGGACTGGAGGAGTTTAAGAACATGCCATCAAAAGTCAAATCTTATTTACAACTAGAACATTAAAAACTTTTGTTTATTCAAGATGTCTGTAAGAATTTCAAAATTGTATATATGATTTTTATTTATTTGAAGTTTTTAAATAGTTCATTTTTTTTTTTTTAATATTTGTTATTAGCTTTATTTTGTTTTATTTATTATTTGTTTACATTTGTTATTAGCTTTGTTTTGTTTTATATATTTGTTTACATTTGCTATTTGCTTTTACCAATTTGAAATTAAATTATTTGAAGTAGTTATACCTTAACAGAAATAGCATCATAAATCATAGTATTGCTGTCTTAAAACCAAGAGATTTGATTCTCAAAATGCTTTTATGGCACAAAGAAAAACTCATAATAAAATTTTACACAATGATCTCCGAAAATTTTGCTAAGAACATTAATCTTTTTGAAAGTTGTTTCATTTTCCTTAAAATTTAAATTCTACTATTGATTGTAAAACTATATATAAGTACATTAAAATTGAATTTTTTTTATTAATTTCTTTTTTAGGTGATTTTACTAACTGTTAGAATATTTATGATGTTATTTTTGTAAAAGAATTCTTAATTTTCTGATAATTGTTAAAATCGAAGATCATATTTTTGTTTAATGTTAAACCAGCATTTTTTGGGGAGAAAAAAAATATTTTTCTTAATGCTTGGAACTTTTTCAACTCTAGAAGAAAAACCGGGAGAATTAAACTTTTATCATTTTATTTTTCAAAACAAAATAAATTAAATTTTTATGTTGTTTAAATGCATGTGAACTTTCTCTCATTATCAAATATTCTTAGATTTTTTTTGCCAAAATATTATTGTCTAAAGCTATTGGTTTTAGAAAATTCTGATGAATGACTGAATTTAAGCAATATACAGATAATATTACTTCAAATTTGAAAGGACATTAAATCCGAATGGAATCAAAACTGAAAAAACCAGTTGCTTAGTATAAATTCAAGACAACTCTCTTAGGATTATAATTAAAAGCATTAAAAAAAAAATTCCCATCAATTGGAAACTACATATACACAAATAAAGAAAAAACAATACTTGTAAAATTCTACCAAACATATTTTTTTTCCAAATGACATTAACAACCCTAAGACAAATCTTGCTTTTAAAGTTATGATCAGATACACATAAATCTAATCTTGTAAAGTTCTTATATTTATAATCTATCTAGTAACAAAGCATGAAAAATTGACAGTATCATTAGCCACAAATGCCCTCCTCCTGAAATTATCCTATATATTTGAATCTATTAATACTCTTTTTTAACATGGTACTTATATATTTGGGAAACAACTGTCATATTATCAATCTGCTGGGCTGGTAGGGATCCTAAAATTCTAGACCAATTAACTTTCTTCAAATAATTTCACAAATATAACGAATAGTTCATTTTAAAACATGTCAATAAGAATATAAATACAAATTTAATGAAACTTGTACAATTTAGTTTTAACAAACACTTATCTACAGCACATCAATTCTGCTGAACCATTTTAAAATTATTCACAGAGAATAGTTACCAGAGGCAGTTATGAATCACTACTAATTACCACTTCTCCACGTCCCATTACTGTTGTTACACAAGGTTACTCCTCATTCAATTTTTACACAATATTTACAGAAGTAACATACTGGATTCTGATTTTGTCAGTAAATTTATACATATAGCAGATGAATAGAACACATACAATGCTAGATTGCAGATATCTAGTAACCCAGTTGACTAAACAGAAATATTAAGTAATGCAATAATATTTAGCTTCAAATACAAACATTCTTCACCATTTACACTCTATACAAACAACATACCCTGGTCGAACACTAAATACTGAACAATAATAATGAACAAATGTTTGATATGGCCCCAATTTATACAAAAATTAAAAATCACAAAAAATATATACCCGTTTGCGTGATGTAACTCATAGCTTGATCTTGATAATAAATTACTCAAATAAAATCCAACCTTATCTTTCTCTTTCATACACTGCAAATATCTAGCCGTGTGTAGCAAAATGACACATTTATTAATGTAAATAAAAACACTCATACACATCACTGAAATGCCTGAAATTTAAAAAATAATTAAACCTCCAAAGACCTTTATTAAATAGTATTTTCATTTAATAATCATAGTACAATTTCTATACTTAACTCCTACTATGTCTAAATCATTAATTCAAATTCTCCCAGAAGATAACATTTAACATTCTAATAAAAAGAGAGGAATCTTTCCATCATAAATAAACCTTGTAAATAATTATTAATTTTATTATGCATGTTTATTTTGATTTGTGAATTAAAGACAAATTGATTAAGAACCTATGATTTGGCATCCTAATTAGCGTTCTGATGTAGTAACTGAGCGATAGTTGGCACTAGCAGACATCTTAATAACAGATAGGAAAAATTCACTGTAAATAGGTGTTAGTTAGCTTGTCCTAAGTCAGTCGTAACTTGCCACCAAAGTGAATTTCTGTAGTAGTTAATAAAACTAGTTAATATTTGAAACAAATTCACAATCATATTTTGTAAATAATGATCTGAGGGTTATTGCATGGCAAAATCAGATGTGTTTATTGCAGTAACAAAACATATACTTTTAAAATTTTATTTAGTAATACTTTATTTAATTATTCAAAAAATAATTTGTAACATTCTATTTAAATTCTAAAATAAAGTACTATCTTTTAAATATCATAATTTTTGATGAGGAAATAAATTTTTTATTTAAAAATATAAAATGTAATATATATAAAACAATTATACTAAAAAAATGTGCATGATGTATTAATTTTAAAACTTGCATGAATAAAAGCTTTATATTTTTAGGTATATATCATGTATATTTATTTATATTGTTTAATATTATTTGGTTTTAAAATATCATCTACAAGTTTCTTTGTACTTCTATGTAGTGATGTGTATTATTAAAAATAACTAATACATGGATGTTATTTAATTTTTAGCATTCTTTTTAAATTCTTAAATAAGGAATTGCCTTTTTTTTCACCATAATTTTAGGAAGAAAAAAATGTTAAAGGGAATATAAATTTTTTTTAATTAAAAAAAAAATGACATTAATTTTAAACTGACTTAAGTTAGTATTTTGAGGTGTATGCTCGCTGATGCTGCTTTTTCTCAATTCATCCAAATGTTGTTTAAAATACTACAATTTGACAAAAGCGAAAATGAAACCTTTATAAGAGAGCCACTCTAAATTCTTGAATTCATTGTCTATGATGGATTACAAATTCCATTTTAAAACAAAAAAAATCGTTCCTCGTACTTTCTAGCAACATTAATTTTCAAACTGATATACATTAGGCAGGCAAGCATTGTGTGTTCTCGGAGTACCTTGGCCTCGAAGGGTCCTTAAACTCCTATCTTCTAGATGAGGAACATTGGGATAGAAGGAAACATTATATAAGAACAACATGAAGAGTGAATAGGTCCAGTCCCGAAATTAAAAAATGCAAATAACAATAAAATAAAAATACAAGAAGTTGTTTTATATAATAAATAAAAAGAGAAATAATAAAAGAAAAAGGAAGTCCGCAAAGAGATAGGGAGACTGCTAGAAATATGACTAACTTAACACGTCAGGGTCGAACCTACGACCTCGCAGCTACAAGAACGACGCACATGACAACAGAACCAGATTGTCTAAATACTTCGACACACATATATATATATTTATAAAACCCGAGGGTATTTAGTGTTTTCCGAAATGGTAAAATCGGAAGATTACGAATTTCATCATTCGGAATATGATCAAGGTTTGCATAAAATTTTGAATAATGGGAAGAGTAAGAGAGTGACGAATGTCATTATTTCAAAAGTACCGTGAAGAATCTGTTATCCTCTTGAGAATTTTATTTTCTAAACGTTAATATAATTAATGTGGTACTTTGCAGCTTAACCCCAAACTGGGCCAGCATAAGTTTTAATGGGAAGCATATAGTACATGTAGATAATTAATTTGTTATCAAGTGAAAGGTTGGAATGTTTAATAAAAAATGGGTAAAACATGCGAAGGCTGATGTTATATTTACGTTTAATATGATGAGAGTAAGTTAGTTTGCTGTCGAGGAAGACTCCCAGATATTTTGAGTTGTTAGTCCTATTAATAGTTTGATTAAATAAAGAAATATTAGGATGTAGAATTCTCCTCATGAAAAGTACAGCCTCTGTTTTGTCAACATTGATTTTTATTTTCCATCTAGTAAGCCAAGCTTTAAGATGTGAGAAATATATGGAAAAAATGTTTTTAAGTTCTTGAATGTTTTTGGATGAGACTGCAACAGTAGTGTAATTCCGCATGTAAACCGAGTTTGATCAACGGTGACTGTGAAATATCGTTAATGTGTTGGTTAAAAAGTATCGGACCTATAACAGAGCCCTGAGGTACTCCGGTGTTAATATACAGTCTGAGTAAAAACTTTAAGGCCAGTTGACATTTTTGAGAAAATGGAAACATTTAAACTGAAGAATTAAAATACCATTTGATTGATAATTATTGAGCTTAAAAAAAAGTAGAAAAATTAATTTGCAAATATTTTATTATTAGAAAATATTACAGAACACACAGATGAATATTTGAGCCCTGAGTAAAAACTTTAAGGCCAACATAGAAAATAACATATAAGAAAAAAATTACAAATTCTTAGAAGGTTGTGTAGGAGCCATTACTTCGAATTACTTCAAATATTCTTGTTTTCATGGATGAAACGAGTTTTTGACAAAGGGTGCGTTCGGTTTTATTACCATTCATCTTCGATAGTAGATTTCAGCTCTGTTGTGGATGTAAAATGTCTCTCATTTGCATAAACTCTTCTTGCTAAGTCAGCCCAAAGGTTCTCGATTGGGTTGAGGTCAGGTGATCTAGCTGGCCATTTCACAGTTTCAACATTGTTGACTTGGAACCAATTTTTTGTGTTGTTACTGGAATGGATCGGTGCATTGTCTTGCTGATATTTCTAATTTTCTCCAGCAAGACATTCAGCATTTGGCAAAAGATGATTTGTTAGGACATTTTGGTACCCTTGTGAATTCATTCTACCTGAAACGAATGCAATTGAGCCCACACCATTGTAAGAAAAACAGCCCCAAGTCATGACAGACCCTCCACCTAATTGGCGCTTGGAGAATATTTCTTTTTCATTTCTTATATCATGTCAATAGAAATTCCAGCCATCTGGTCCATCCAAATTCCATTTTTTTTCGTCAGAAAAAATAATTTTTATCCATTGGTTGTCCCAGGTCATGACTTTCTGGCCAAAGTTCAAACGCTCTATTTTGTGTCTCTGCAGTAACTGAGGCTTAGTCAATTTTGCTGTATAAGTGTACCTTCTAGACCTTCTAATTGTGTTATACATCGTTTTTTGACAAACTTTTAAACCTGTTGTCGGAATCAGGTTCCTGGTTGAGTACTTTCCAGTAGATGCAAGTTGGCAAACTCTTCTTTCATCACGCGAAGACAAAGCTTTAGGTCTTCCCCCAGTATTCTTTTTACCATAATTCTCTTTCAATTTTAAAAAAATTGGTGACTACAGTCTTTGATCTTCCTATCTTTATCGCAATAGCACGACTACTCATTCCTGTTGAAGACAAAGCTTCGATCTGACCTCTTTCACGATCAGTTAACTTCTTACCCTTCGCCATCTTCACATAGATCACCAATACTTCGAAGAAACGTATGACAAATATGAAAATTGCAGTGTTGCCACAAGCTAGTAGTTACAATGGTAATTACACGATTATATTATATTTATTTTTAAAAAATGACTGGTGGCCTTAAAGTTTTTACTCAGGCAGAAATACTAACTTTGTAAATAACCCCATGTTTCTCATAATTATGTATTTACAAATTATGTTTACAGCATTTATTTCTTATCAATGAACTTTAATAATTAATATTATTTGAATCTCTTTTATTTCATTTTACATTTTCTCAAAATTTTTTACTGGCCTTAAAGTTTTTACTCAGGCTGTATCTAAGCGATGAGAATGAGTTTTACACTTCAACGGAAAAAGTTCTATTGTAGAGATATGACTGGATAAGAAGGATCAAGTATATAGGAAATTTATATGCATATGATTTATGAATTAGGCCATTGATCCAGATTCTATCAAAGGCTTTGGCAATATCAAGAGAAAAAAATCCGCGTTAAAATTTTCTTATGAAGACCTTCAGAGATAATTTCCGTAATTCGAAGGAGTTAATAAGTAGTACTTAATTTAGAAGTATAACCAAATTCCTGATGTAATTCAGTTAATTTACGAATTGTAGAGAGATGAGAGATCGATCTATAATTGGTGGGGTTAGAGGAATCCTTTCCTGATTTTAAAATGGGTAAAACAATTGCTTGTTCCCAGGAATGTGGAAAATAAGAAAGCTTAAAAATGTCGTCAATTAATTTGGCTATTCCATCAATAAAGATAAAAGGAAGATTTTTAAGCATTTTGTTAGTAATGTTATCTGCACCGGGTGCTTTATTGATTTTTAACGCGATTGATTTTTATTAATATACTCATAAAGAATAGAAACTTTAGTAAAAAAATTTTTATTGGGATTTATTTTGGAGTTAAGAGAGATAATAGATTTATAAACAGTATAGTTAGCAATCTTTACTATCTATGAAAAAAAAAATGATAAAAATTAAACTCCTCTTAATTTTCTTACAATTATATGAGTGGATTGATGAGTTAAAAAAAAATTAAACTTTGTGGTTTATTTCAAAATATTTATTAGAATATCGTTTCATTTTTAATCCCTGTATTCAAGTAATGCATCTTTGAGCTATGCACAATTTTTTAAAATTTAATGTGCAGTAAGTATTAGAAATTTAGTTAAAAAATAATTTTATTTACTCCAAGCTTTAAAAACTCATCCATTTTTTTAAGCTATACTTTATTTCCCAAAACAACAATTTGAATATTTATTATAATTGTCTAATGAAATATGCGATAAAATATGTTTAAAAGCTAAATTTAAGTCAGCATTATAATAGGTTCTTTCTTTATTACAACTATGTGTATAGTATTATTTTATTTTATTCACTGTAGTATTTATGATTTGTAATTATTTAATCACCATTGTGTATTAAGGTATTAATAAATTAATTATGTAATTTTAAAATATGCGTAATTTTTTTAATTAATAGGTAATGGGGGGCATTCCCTTTTTTTATTCCTCTGCGAGCTGCCGCTTGATCTGTTTGGCGCCAACTGATGTTCGCCAAGTAGGTGATAAATAATTGTAACTGGTATCTTAATTTTTAAATAAATCTTATTAAGCTGGAAATGACATCTGGTGCAGTATGGGTCTTTGTTAAAGACATTTGTGCACAATAAGTGAGTTTCTTTGTATCATTGTCATCATAGAGTCAAGGAATTCGAGTTTTATAGTAATTCCATTACAAATTATCAAATTTCACCTTTGTTCAATTTATTTCTTATATTTAAACGGCATTCTGGAAGTTTTTGATAATATTTAAACATCATAGAGTAAATTGAAGATTACAGTTTGTGCAAAATTTCAATTTTCAATCATTTTCAAACTTTACATTTCCAGTGGGCCTGAATGGTCGAGTGTCTGTCGCATCGGTACCACAGGTTTCGGGTTACTCGAGTCCATTGGCATTTTCCATGGACATTTCCAGTGGGTAAAACTTTTTTGTGGTTCAATTTATTTCTCCATTTTAAACTGCATTTGTATAATGAGTAAATCTCGAAGTTACGTGTCAAGTCAATTTTGCATCATTTACATTTCCAGTGGGCCTGAATGGTCGAGTGTCTGTCGCTCGGTACCACAGGTTTCGGGTTCGAGTCCCGGAGGTGCCATGGATGTTTGTAGTGGTTCGGAATCCACTTTAAGTCGTAGGTCCTGGTCTCATATGACTGTAGAGCATCACGGAGCAAAAGTCAGACTTCTACCTACTTGTGCTCCTTCACAACAGAAGCTGCTTCCTTCCCCTTCAACAATGAGTCCGTACGGGTTCGTGGGCTTGGTCTAGATTAGATATCTACCAAGTGGGATAAGTAACAACAACATTTCCAGTAGAGTAATTACTTCTTCAATACATTTTTATTAATTAATTACTTTTGTTTTACTGTATATCGCGTATTTTTAAACGAATTAACTACATTGAATTAAAAAATAAGATTTTTAAGAAAAAAAATTTAAATCGTTCATGCAAATTTACTTAGTGTTATTTATTTCAATGAATGTTTTTCTTTTTAGTAAAAAAAGACGGAGAAAATTACTGCCACGTAATCAATATTCTGTTTTTCCCGTAACGAACATCAGTTTAAATTTCAGAATCATAAATATAAACACTATATCTTGCAGTATCAACGATCTTATATAATTCCACAAATAATTTGTGCCAGTTCATTAATGTTCTTCAATACTACTTTGACTAATAAATTTCAAATTCTGTATCCATTGTTGAGGTTTTAAACTAATGCAACATTTTTTAGCTTTTGTAACCGATTAAATTTTTTTTTTCTATTATTAAGTTTACTTTTTTACAAAATAATTTATTTACAAAAACATCAAAAATAAATTAGTTCTGGAATAAATAAACACTTCAGAATTATATAACCAGAAATTATACTTAAAATTTACAAAACAAATTATTTAAATTTAGAAAGTGAAAAGCTGCATTAAAAAATAAAATAGTTCTAGATAATGGTCCAGTTATAAATAAATAATTATACTGAGCACCTCCTCTTCTTCAGGGTCCTGAATGACCGAGTGGCTGGCGCTCGGTACCACAGGTTTCGGGTTCGAGTCCCGGCGGTGCCATGAATGTTTGTAGTGGTTCGGAATCCACTTTAAACTGTAGGTCCCGCTCTATTTAGCCTAAAGTGTGCACAAGATGACAGTAGAGGGACAAACCAAACCTCCTGTTCTTGACAGGGACTAAAATGAAAATAATTGCTACATTCTACATAACTGCTACAAATTAGTTACTTTTGAACTGATTTCAAATGAAACTATTGCATGTAAGATTACGTTTTGAAATAGTTAATCTTTTATTACAGCATTTCGTCTTCGTACAGTATTTGCAATAATTTTTCTTCTTTTTATTATTTAATTTCTGAAAGATTTTAAATTTAACTTGCAATAATTATTCTCCCCCCCTTCTCCCCCTCCTCAATGCCATGCTTTTACAATAAACTTTTTATTCATGTCTTTATATTCAGACTGTATTACTTCATTTTTTTTTTTTTTTTTTTTGCTCTATATTTCTTTCATTAAGCTTTAATAAATGAAAAAGAAAAATGATAATCTAACATATTCACTAAATGTTGAAAATTTATCAATTACTTTAACCATTTAGAAATTTCATATGTTTAAAAAAAAAAAAAAAAATTGAGAGATTTTTCTGAGAAAAAAATGGACAAAAGACAAATAAAAATGTCAGTTTTTAAACATGTAATGTCTTAAATATTCTGAATAAAATGTAAAAGTAATTATTTATACGTTAATATAAAAAATAATTATGAAATATTTGAAAATCTATGTAAATAAAATGAAAAAAAAAAAAAATAAATAAAAAAAAAAGTTCAATAAATGTTTCATCACAGTAATATAATTAAAAATGTTTTATTAGAAAAAATTAACAAATTTCTTGACATAATTGTTAAGAAATAACATAAATAATATAATTATAGATTTCGTTTAATACACTATGATAGCATGATTGATTTGTGAAAATAATACTCAAATGCAGGGTAGTTTCTTCTGAAAGTAGAATCTCCCTCCTTCTTTAGCGACACGGAGCAGAAGTCAGACTTCTACCTACGGGTGCTCGATCAAAAAAAAAAAAAAAAAAAAAAAAAAAAAAAAAAAAAAAAAAAAGACTGCCCCCATCTTCCCTTCTTCCATGAGGGATACGACAACAGAAAAATAGAAGTGTGCGACTTCCTATAATTGTCACCATTGGAGATCGTTCTTCTCAAACTCTGATTATAACGTAGCAGTTTTCTTCTGTGGAAAACCATGGGTAATGCTGAATCTTCTACTTCTCTTCTTTTATGGCGACGAATGACAACAGGCCAAAAGGCCTGGCATATGAAAAAACATTCATTACATATATTAATATATATATTTTCAAAAGATATATATATATAAATATATTGCTTGTGCCAAATTCTGAGTATTTCGAATCTGTGCCAAAAATTCCTGTTATCCATTATTAATAGTGGACAAAATATTATTGTGTGATGAAGAATGTGAGACTCTACGGAATTTTTAATTATTTAGAAGACTCGGAAGTAAAAAAATTTGAGATCCTCTACTGTAAGT
>BPLQ01014911.1:0-105940 GCA_021605075.1 Caerostris darwini
ACTGTAGCTCCCGATCTAATTTGCCCAAAGTGTGCACAAAATGACCGTAGAGCGACAAATCAAACCAATTGAATAAATTGAGATAAAACAGCATCAGCTAGTCAAGTCTCAAAGCACCTAGACAAGTCAAGCAACAATGTCCGTTGAATCTACTTATTTTTCAAGGCAGTGGCTGCAACGTAAACTATCTACAGAATTATAACCCGCTTTCTTCCACTCGCAAGCTGTTGTGCTTTATTGTAAGCCTCAGTAGGTAAAAATAACAACATGAAATAAATAATGTAAAATGACAACATGAAATATATTTCAATTTTACTTACAAAAACATTTTATTATCTAAAAGCTTAAGCTTCAGAAATCTATTTCGACGAAATAACTCTTCGTCATTTTTTTTTTTTCGAGAAAAAGGATAACTTTAGTTCATAATGTATTCTTCCTGATTACGCTATCTCACTACATAAATTTCCGTATTCCATTTTGAAACGAAAGCATTATTCAAGAACATTTTGAAAAGAAACGAAATCAAAACCCTGCATTCCAACACGCCGAGTTATTCCTGAATTTCTAAAAGACAACAAAGAATCTAAACATTAACAAATTAATTCAGAATGTTTTGTTGGTATTCAAGAAAAAGCGAAACCGATTCCAAAAGCAAAGAGAGGAAAGAAAGTTAAAAAAAAAAAAGAAGAAAAAAATATACCGGGAGTGAATTCGAAATAATTTATAAGCTTTATCTCAAACTGTTTTCAAAATATGCTCCGTAATTTATTCATTTGAATACAAATCGCCGCCGCAAAATGGGACGAACTCAAATTATAATCTACTATCTTTTGCGTGATTTTGGTTTATTGCAGTACTTGGAAGAGAGTTGGTAGAAGAGATTTATTTTTCGCTCTTTCGTGTAGCTTTACAGTTTTCGGTACCTCCAGGCTAAGTATTTTGCTGTGGTAATGTATTCATTTTCTGTGTTTGTTCTTACGCCGAGCTCAAAGAGAGTCCTGTTACAAAGTGGAAACTTTTAAATTTAATTTCGTGCAAAAGGATAATTCGAGCCACTCCAGGGTTGCTTCAGAATTCATGAATGGGAAAATCGATTAACTCCAGAAAATTGGACTAGGGAAAAGGTGGTACTTCAAGAAAATTGAAGGGAGAAAATTCATAGGAAATTCATTAAATTCTATATTTTGGATTGGCACTTTTATTAAAATCGAAATAGCATTCACAAAATAATTTCAAATATTAGCTGTCTGTCTTATGTTGATAATGTCCAACAATAAGAGCAACCTAACTGACTCTTCGAACATTGGTAACTTTAGCAGATTAGCGTGTATGAGAGCAAAGATTTCAAACTTTTAATAGAATTATTTGTAGATGTTTCAGATATTCAATGGAAAGACTAGAAATATTCAATGAAAAGAAACTAGAGTGTATGAAAGCAAAGATTTGAAATCTCTAAAATTATCCCTTTCCTTGAAAAAAAGGGCCAAGAGTTATTTCTTTGAAACAGATTTGAGGCATAAGTGTATAGATGATAAAATACCGTAATCTACCTTATTTCATGGAGAAAGAAATCCAAGCTTTTCAAGCACTACAAAGTATTAAACATTATTCAAACCAAATTGTTCTGCACAATGTGTATTATATGTGACAGATCTACAAATAATTCCCTTAGTAGATTCAAAACTTTGCTCTAATACACGCTAATCCCCTAAAGTTACCAATTTTCAAAGAGTCAGTTTGGTTGCTGTTGTTGTACGATATTATCTACAACAAAATACACTATTCTATCTAACTCATATTTTAATAAATATAATTTTACTAAACCAATTTTAAAAGTAACCAGACAGCTAATATTCGAAATGCTGTTTCTCTTTTAATAAAAGTGCCCTTCAGAGTACAGAATTTAATGAATTTCCCATGATTGTTCTCCCTTCAATTTTCTTGAAGTACCACCTTTTCCACTTTCCAATTTTCTTGAATTAATCGATTTTCCCATTCATGAATTCTGAAGCAACCCTGGAGTGGCTCGAATTATCCCCCATGCCCTTTTCCCGAAATTTAATTTAAAAGTTTCCAGTTTGTAACAAGACTCTCTTTAAGTTCGTCGTAAAAACAAACACAGAAAATGAGTACATTACCACAGACAAATATTTAGGCTGGAGGTACCGAAAACTGTAAAGTTACATGAAAAAGCGAAAAATAAATCTTTTCCGACAACTCTCTTCCAAGTACTGCAATAAACCAAAATCACGCAAAAGATAGTAGATTATAATTTGAGTTCGCCCCATTTTGCGGCGGCGATTTGTATTCAAATGAATAAATTACGGAACATATTTTGAAAACAGTTTGAGATAAAGCTTATAAATTATTTCGAATTCACTCCCGGTATATTTTATTTTTTACTTCTAACTTTCTTTCTTTCCTTTTCTTTCTCTTTCTCAATTTGCTTTTGGAATCGGTTTCGCTTTTCTTGAATACCAACAAAACATTCTGCGGAATTTTATTAATTTTTAGATTCTTTGTTGTCTTTTAGAAATCCAAAAATAACTCGGAGTATTGGAATGCAGGGTTTTGATTTCGTTTCTTTTCAAAAATGTTTTTGAATAATTCTTTCGTCTCAAAAATGGAATACAGAAACTTATGAAGTGAGATAGCGTAATGACAAAGAATGCATTATGAATTAAAGTTACCCTTTTTTCTCGAAAAAAAAAATATCGAAGAGTTATTTTGTGAAGCATGAGCGGTTGGATGATAATTTTTTATTTTTGTAAATAAAGTTGCACTATATTTCATCTTTCATGTTGCGACTTTAAAAATTTTCCCTATTCGAGGCCTAGAATAATGCACAATACTATTGTGCCCAAAAAGTAAGACCATTTATTTATTCTTCCAAATTTATTTCATTGCCTTCAAAGAAATCCCGTCCGGACTCAATGCACTTATGCCGACTTATTTTTTCAATCCTCAATGCATGTTAAAATGTCATCAGCAGGGATGGCCTTCACAGCACGTTGATTCAAGTTGAATCTTTTCAATTGACTCAAAACGGTGTCCCCGGAATTGTCTTTTGAATTTAGGGAATAGTCAGAAGTCGCACGGTGCTAAATCAGGGGAATGCGGTGGCTGTAGAACGATATGGGTTTCATTTTTGACGAAAAAGTCACGAAGAATCAATGCAGTGTGAGCTAGCGCATTATCGTGATGCACAAACCAAGAGTTGTCTATCTATAAATGTGGCCTCTTTTTGCGAATAGTTTCGCGCTAAAGACGCATAACACTACATAATAATCCTTGTTGACAGTTTGGCCCGGCGGAAGAAATTCATAGTGCACCACATCACGGTAGAACATTACCTTGATTTTTGAGAGACTTTGGCGGTTAAAGTGACTTTATATTTTAAACTATTCGAGGCCTAAAATAATGCACAATAGCTTGCAATTTAAGAGGATGCGTGTTAGAATTCTGATGATAGTGTAAGCTGCAGTCCCCTGCCTTAAAAAATAAGTAGAGTTGACGGATATTGTTACTTGACTTGACTAGATGCTTTGAGATTTACGCTCTCTGATGCTGTTTTATCTCAATTTATCCAAATGCTGTTAAAACACTGAAGAAGTTGACATAAGTAAAAATTAAACTTTTATAAAGGTATTGTGACTAACAATTCACATTGGTAGTATGTTTATTTCTTTGGAATTTTCGGATCACTAAAAATACAACATGCAGATGTAGGGCAGATATTCTGAAAATATTCCCTTTCTAGAATACAATGGTGAGATTAAAGGGGTATCCTCTCTGATAAACATACCAATAATCCAATTTTCTATATAACTGATATTTTAATGAATATAATTAAACTAAACACGCTAAAAGTTACCAGACAACTAATATTTGAAATTATTTTCCGAATACTATTTCGCTTTTAATAAAAATGCCCCTCCAAAGTATACAATATAATGAATTTTCCCATGAATTTTCTCCCTTCAATTTTCTTGAAGTACCACCTTTTCCACGTTCCAATTTTCGTGAGTTAATCGATTGTCCCATTCATGAATATTGAAGCAACCCTGGAGTGGCTCGAATTATCCCCAACCCCTTTTGCACGAAATTAAATTTCAAAGTTTCCATTTTGTAACAAGACTCTCTTTAAGTTCGTCGTAAAAACAAACACAGAAAATGAATACATTACCGCAGCGAAATACTTAGGCTGGAGGTACCGAAAACTGTAAAGCTACGCGAAAAACAAATCTTTTCCACCAACTCTGTTGCAAGTACCACGATAAACCAAAATCACGCAAAAGGTAGTAGATTATAATTTGAGTTCGTCCCATTTTGCGGCGGCGATTTGTATTCAAATGAATAAATTACGGAGCATATTTTGAAAACAGTTTCAGATAAAGCTTATAAATTATTTCGAATTCACTCTGGATATTTTATTTTTTCTCCTTTTAACTTCTTTTCTTTTTTTTTCTCTGCTTTTGAATCGGTTTCGCTTTTCTCGAATACCAACAAAACATTCTGCGGGTTTTTCTTAATTTTTATATTCTTTGTTGTCTTTTAGAAATTCATAAATAACTCGGCGCGTGGGAATGCAGGGTTTTGATTTCGTTTCTTTTTCAAAATGTGTTTGAGTAATTCTTTCAAAATAAAATACCGAATCTTATGAAGTGAGATAGCGTAATCAGGAAGAATGCATTATGAACTAAAGTCACTTTTTTCTTAAGAAACAAAAATGGCGAAGAGTTATTTCTTTGAAACAGATTTCTGAAGCACAAGTGTTTGGATGATAAAATGTTATTTTTTTATGTAAATAACCTTAAAATATATTTCATGATTTATGTTGTTGCTTTATATTTTACCTTACTGAAGCCTAGAATAATGCACAATAGATTGCAAGCAACAGAACTCATGTTATAATTCTGTTGATAGTGTACGCTATACCACTGCTTTGAAAAAGAAGTAGATCCGATGGATATTTTGACTTGAATTAATGCTTTAAGACTTGATTAGCAGATACTGTTTTATCTCAATTTATCCAATTGATTTGGTTTGTCGTTCTATGGTCATTTTATGCATACTTTAGACTAATTATACCGACACCTGCAGTTTAATGTGTCTTCTGAACCACCAACAAATATACATGACACTGCCAGAGTTTGAACTTGAAACGTAGGATATGCAAGGCCTGAGGGCTAGCCACTTGGCCGTCAGGCCGCTGGAATATCTGACAGATCTGCAAAATATTCCCTTAGCAAATTCGAAATTTTAGCAGATTGGAGTGTATGTGAGCAAAGTCACCAATGTTCAAAGAGTCAGTTTAATTGTTATTGTTGGAAATTATCTACAACAAAATAAATAGTTCTATATAAATGATATCTTAACAAATCTATTTAAGCTAAACACACTGAACCAATTTTAAGTTACCAGACAGCTAATATTTGAAATTATTTTCTGAATGCTATTTCGCTTTTAATAAAAGTGTCTCTTCAAAGTATACAATTTAATGAATTCTCCATGAATTTTCTCTCTTCAATTTTCTTGAAGTACCACCTTTTCCACGTTCCAATTTTCGTCAGTTAATCGATTTTCCCATTCATGAATTCTGAAGCAACCCTGGAGTGCCTTCGAATTATCCACATCCCGTTTTCCTCGAAATTAAATTTAAAAGTTTCCAGTCTGTAACAAGACTCTCTTTTAAGTTCGTCGTAAGAACAAACACAGAAAATGAATACATTACCGCAGCAAAATACTTAGGCTGGGGGTACCGCAAACTGTAAAGCTACACGAAAAAGCGAAAAACAAATCTTTTCCACCAACTCTCTCCCATGTACCATAATAAACCAAAATCACGCAAAAGATAGTAGATTATAATTTGGGTTCGTCCCATTTTGCAGCGGCGATTTGTATTCAAATGAATAAATTACGGATCATATTTTGAAAACAGCTTCAGATAAAGCTTAGAATTTATTTCGAATTCACTCCCGGTATATTTTTTTTTTTTTTTTTTAACTTTCTATTTCTCTCTTTGCTTTTGGAATCGGTTTCGCTTTTCTTGAATACCAACAAAACATTCTGCGGGATTTTCTTCATTTTTAGATTCTTTGTTGTCTTTTAGAAATCCAGGAATAACTCGGCGTGTTGGAATGCAAGGCTTTTGATTTCATTTCCTTTCAAAATGTTTTTGAATAAAGCTTTCGTTTCAAAATGGAATACCGAATCTTATGAAGTGAGATAGCGTAATCAGGAGGAATGCATTATGAACTGAAGTCGCTCTTTGACACGAGAAAAAAAAAATGGCGAAGAGTTATTTTTTGAAACAGATTTCTGAAACATAAGCGTTTGAATGATAATTTTTTATTTTTGTAAGTAAAGTTGAAAAATATTTCATGTTGATAATTAACATACTCTTTTAGAGTCCTAGAATAATGCACAATAGCTTGCAAGTAAGAGGATACGTGTTATGATTCTGCTGATAGTGTACGCTGCTGTCCCTTCTTTGAAAAGTAAGTAGATTTGATGGATATTGTGACTTGACTTGACTTAACCAGGTGCTTTCAGATGTACGCTCGCCGATGCTGTATTATTTCAATTTATCCAAATACTGTTAAAATACTAAAGATAAAAGAAGTTGGCATAATTGAAAATTCATTCCCTTTCTAGAATACAATGGTGACATTGAATACCGACATTCCAATTTTCATTAACCTTTTACCTTATCCTTTTTTTAATGAATAGTGTGAAAATAAAATAAAAGTAGAAAGCTTTTATAAAGAAATATAAGTAGAACTTTTTTGAAATGTAAGTAGATTTGATGGATATTGTGACTTGACTTGACTTAACTAGGTCCATTGAGATTTAAGCTCTCGATGCTGTTTTATCTCAAATTCTCCAAATGCTTTTAAAATACTAGAGATAAAAAAAGTGGACATACGTGAAAATTAAACCTTTATAAAAATATTGTGAATAACAGCCTTGACAGAATAACATACTTGATTTAACTAGGTGCTTTGAGATGTACGTCGCTGATGCTATTTTATCTTAATTTATCCAAATGCTGTTAAAATACTACAAATAAACAAAGTTGACATAGTTGAAAATTAATTCCCTTTCTAGAATACAATTTTGACATTGAAGTGGTATCTTCCATGATAAACATACCAACATTCCAATTTTCTATATAACTGATATTTTAACAAATATAATTCAACTAAACACGCAAAACCAATTTTAAAAGTTACCAGACAACTAATATTTGTAATTATTTTGTGAATACTATTTCGCTTTTAATAAAAGTGCCCCTCCAAAGTATAGAATTCAATGAATTTTCTCCCTTCAATTTTCTTGAAGTACCACCTTTTCCGCGTTCCAATTTTCCTGAGTTAATCGATTTTCCCATTCATGAATTCTGAAGCAATCCTGGAGTGGCTCGAATTATCCCCATCCCCTTTTCCACGAAATTAAATTTAAAACTTTCCAGTTTGTAACAAGACTCTCTTTAAGTTCGTCGTAAGTACAAACACAGAAAATGAATACATTACCGCAGCGAAATACTTAGGCTGGAGGTACCCAAAACTGTAAAGCTACACGAAAATGCGAAAAATAAATCTTTTCCACCAACTCTTTCCCAAGTACCACAATAAACCAAAATCGCTCAAAAGATAGTAGATTATAATTTGAGTTCGTCCCATTTTGCGGCGGTGATTTGTATTCAAATGAATAAATTTCGGAACATATTTTGAAAACAGTTTGAGATAAAGCTTATAAATTATTTCGAATTCACTCCGGTTATTTTATTTTTTTTTTTTCTTCTTTCTTCTTTTTCTCTTTTCTCTCTTTGCTTTTGGAATCGGTTTCACTTTTCTCGAATACCAGCAAAACATTCGGCGGAATTTTCTTAATTTTTAGATTCTTTGTTGTCTTCAGAAATCCAGGAATAACTCAGCGTGTTGGAATGCAGGGTTTTAATTCCGTTTCTTTTCAAAAATTTTTTGAATAATGCTTTCGCTTCAAAATGGAATACAGAAACTTATGAAGTGAGATAGCGTAATCAAGAAGAATGCATTATGAACTAAAGTTACCCTTTTCATCGAGAAAAAAATGGCGAAGAGTTATTTTCTTGAAACAGATTTGTGAAGCCCAAGCGTTTGATGATAAAATGTTCTTTTTTTATGTAAATAAAGTTGAAATATATTTCATGATTCATGTTGAGCTTTATATTTTAAATTACTTGAAGCCTAGAATAATGCACAATAGATTGCATCCAAAAGAACTCATGTTAAAATTCTGTTGATAGTGTATGCTATACCACTGCTTTGAAAAAGAAGTAGATCCGATGGATATTTTGACTTGACTTGATGCTTTGAGACTTGATTAAAGATACTGTTTTATCTCAATTTATAAAATTGGTTTGGTTTGTCGCTCTATGGTGATTTTGTGCGCCCTTTAGACTAATTAGACCAACACCTAGAGTTTAATGTGGCTCCCGAACCACCAACAAATATCCATGACACTGTAAGGGTTGGAACCTGAAACGTAGGATATGCAAGGTCCGAGCGGTCCACTTGGCCACAAGGCCGGTGGAATATCTGACAGATCTGCAAAAGCAGATTAGCGTGTATGTGAGCAGAGTCACCAATGTTTAAAGAGTTAGTTTGATTGTTATTACTGGAAATTATCTGAAAATAAATGAATAGTTCTATACAAAAGATATTTTAACAAATCTAATTAAGCTAAACACACTAAACCAATTTTAAAAGTTACCTGACAGCTAATATTTGAAATTTTTTCTGAGCGCTATTTCGCTTTTAATAAAAGTGCTCCTCCAAAGTATAGAATTTAATGATATTCCCATGAATGTTCTCCATTCAAATTTTCTTGAAGTACCACCTTTTCCGCGTTCCAATTTTCTTGAAGTTAATCAATTTTCGATTTCTGAAGCAACCCTGGAGTGGCTTGAATTATCCCCATTCCCTTTTCCACGAAATTAAATTTAAAGTTTCCAGTTTGTAACAAGACTCTCTTTAAGTTCGTTGTAAGAACAAACACAGAAAATGAATACATTACCGCACCAAAATTTTTACACTGGAGGTACTGAAAACTGTAAAGCTACATGAAAAAGCAAAAATAAATCTCTCCCAAGTACTACAATAAACCAAAATCACGCAAAAGATAGTGGATTATAATTTGAGTTCGTCCCATTTTGCAGTGGCGATTTGTATTCAAATGAATAAATTGCGGAGCATATTTTGTAAACAGTTGGAGATAAAGCTTATAAATTATTTCGAATTCACTCTGGATATTTTATTTATTTTTTTTTTTTTTTTTAACTTTCTTTCTTTCTTTTTCTTTCTCTTTCGCTCTTAGCTTTTGTTATCGGTTTCGCTTTTCTCGAATACCAACAAAATATTCTGCGGGATTTTCTTAATTTTTAGATTCTTTGTTGTTTTTTAGAAATCCAGGAATAACTCGGCGTGTTGGAATGCACTGTTTTGATTTCGTTTCTTTTCAAAAATGTTTTTTGAATGATGTTTTCTCTTTAAAAATGAAATACTGAAACTTATGAAGTGAGATAGCGTAATCAGGAATAAGTAAACTGAAGTTACCCGTTTCTTCGAAAAAAATAATGGCGAAGAATTATTTTCTTAAAACATATTTTTGAAGCATAAACGTTTGTATGATAATTTTCTATTTTTGTAAATAATGACGAACTCAATGTTTCATCTTTCATGTTGCTACTTTATATTTTACCCTATTCGATGCCTAGAATAATCACAATAGTTTGCAAGTAAGAGGATGCGTGTTATAATTCTGCTGACAGTGAGGCAGTGTGCGGTCACTGCTTTGAAAAATTAATCGATTTGATGGATATTGCGACTTGACTTGCCTTAACAAGGTGCTTTGAGATGTACGCTGTCTGATGTTGTTTTATCTCAATTTATCCAAAAGCTTTTAAGATATAAAGGAAGTTGACATTAGTGAAAATTAAACCTTTATAAAGGAATTTTGACTAACAGCCTTCACATTGATAGTTTGTTTATTTCTTTAGAGTTTTCGGATTACTAAAAACGCAACATGCAGATGTAGGTTAGTTATTCTGAAAATATTCCCTTTCTAGAATACAGTGGAATACAGTACTAGAATACATTCCAATTTTAAATAATCTTTTATCGTATTCATTTAGAATGAACTTTATAGCTTTATAAAGAACAATTCATTGACCAGTAGTAGCGTGCGCAGTTAACGTAGAGGAGGGACCAGGTTCTAATCCATTAGAGAAGTCTGTTGCAGGCACTGTTTTCCGTAACGAAGAGATTTGATACGATTGCGACATTATGTGTAATTTTTGCGACATTATGTCTTATAAAACACAAATGTGGTGCAGTTACTCATAAAAGGCTAGAATAATGCACAGTAGCTTGCAAATAAGAGGATGGTGTTAGAATTCTGCTGATAGTGTACGCTGCAGTGCTTGCTTTGAAAAGTAAGTAGAACTGTTGAATATTGGGATTTGACTTGACTTGGTGCTTTGTGATGTATGCTCGCTGATGCTGCTGTATCTCAATTTATCCAAATGCTGTTGAAATACTAGAAATAAAAGAAGTTTACATATGCGAAAATTAAACTTTTTTAAAGGTGTTGTGACTATCAACCTTCACATTGGTAATCTGTTTACTTCTTTGGAATTTTCGGATCACTAAAAATACAACATGCAGATGCAGGCATTTGTTCTGAAAATATTCCCTTTGTAGAATACAATGACATTCAAGTGGTATCCTTCATGATAAACATACCGGCATTCCAGTTCTTATAATCTTTTATCTTATCCACTTTTAATGAACTATATAACTTTATAAAACCCAATACATTGACCAGTAGTAACGTGCGCTGCTAGTGTGGAGGAGGGCCCATGTTCTACGGAGAAACTCAGCAACTACGTAGAAACAGGCGGCCTAATGGCCAAATGGCTAGCGCGCTGGCCCTTTATACCAAAGGTTTCAGGGTCTAATCCTGGCGGCGGCATGGATATTTGTTGGTGGTTCAGAAACCACTTTAAACTGTATGTCCCGGTCTATTTAGTCTAAACTGTGCATAAGATGAAGGTATAGCCTCAAACAAAAATAATAAATCGTAGAACCAACTGGACAGGGCCCCGCAACGGATTCTTACTGTGGAGTCCGTTGCAGCCACTATTTTCCGTTATGAAGAGATTTGATGCGATTGCGACAATATGTCTAAAGCATTTTACAACACGCAAAGTGAACTGTCTGTGGTATAGATACGTACGAGTATAAATAAAACACTAGTTTTATTTATACCGTACTTCCTGCATATATATTTTTGAAAAGATTCGAAAGTTATAAATAATGAAAAAAATACAACCGCAACATCAAAAAAGGAAATATTCTGAAATTTTGCACAAACGAAAAAGTAGCTACTTTTTTCTCTCCTTTCGTTTCATAAAGTGTTGACGGTAGATTTAAACTATTACTTTAACCATAAATGCAACGTTCAACGTTTTTTATCCCTTCCAGTGAAAAAGGAATGAAAATATCCCCGAAACTAACTTTATTTTATCCAATCATAAATTTGAAATAAAAAAAAGAAACACACTGTTTGATCAGACACGAAAAACAAGAATTTTTTTTCATAGAAAACTGAGTTCTTTTACAAAATATTGAACAGAAAAAAATATACTTGGATATGTGTTTATAATGTAAATAGCTAAAACGGTAATATATATATATATATATATTATCGTTTTAGCTATTTACATTATATTTAGTGATTTATTGTTACAAAATTCAGAACGAATGAAAAATTGCTTTAAAAATAATTTATATATATATATTTTTAAATTCTTGAATTATCTTAAAAAATATTTTAAGATTTTGAATTATTAAAAAGAATAATTTAAAATTTTAAAACTAATGTTGTTTTTCATAGAATATTTGTAATGTTTACAAATTAAAGTTGTGTTTTAATATGAAAATTCTGATAAAGCTACATTTAATTAATTTTTATTTGTTAATAATTTTTTACTTTGTAATTAGAGGTAATTGTGTATTTAATAATAAGAAGAATAATTGTATTCCGTAGATTTTATAGGTTTTCATCCAGTTTGATTAAAAATTCCATAAATATAAAAATATTTTAATAAGTAGGAGAAATAAGAATAACAAAAATTTTTAGAAATATAATTTTGCAAGTTTAAAGAATTATTTTCATTTGCACAAAATAATAAATTAACATCAATAGAAAGAAACTTCTATTCAAAGAAAAAGATGCATAATTATAGATAATGAAGTCGTAAACGAAATATTTATTTTTACTTTGAAAATTTTTTGAACAGCACCACGACATTATTAATTGACATAATTAAAATAGACATTAATAATAGACACTGAAATAACTTAAATAAATTAATAATTCCACAAATTCAATGTTTGAAAGTTATTTTAAATGTAATAATTGGAAGAAACAGAAATCCTGGTAAATATTAATATATATATATATATGTATATGGGGCCTGAGGGATATATATATATATATACTTCGAGAGATGAGTTCTTAAATAAAATCAATTTTTAATTACAAAATAAAAAAAATTAGCCTTATAATATTCTGCGTATTCTTCATACTTTCTCACAAAAGTGACAAATAAATATTTCATATCCCATTCCTTCCCATAAGAAACAACAACCCATAACAAAGCACAATTTTGTTAAATATAGTACAAATATAAATTATTTGTGCTTGACAACTCAATATGAATATTGCATCTTTATTTTTGAAGTTAAAATATAAAATTAAAATCGTAACTTCGGGAGATGATTTTATAAATAAAATCAATTTTTAATTACAAATATATATGTAGCTCTATAATATTCCTACGACTGCATACTTTCGCAAGAAAATGACAAATAAATATTTCATAACCCATAAGAAAAAGAAAAGAAAGCAGCCCATCTTCCAAACACAATTCCGTGCACTCAGATAACAATGAATCAATCATCTTGAAAGCATCGTACAGACAGTTGCCCAATCTGTGTCCCTCCAATCGCTAACAGACAGAAATCAGAATCTTCTTCGCAAGTGTTCCATCAACGAACCGTGCTCGGGTCACGTCGGAACAGGGAACCAGATTGCTTGTCTCTCTTACCTTCCCCGAGTTGCGGGGCCAAGGATTCGTGGAGTGCTCGCATGTCACGTTCGCGGAAAGACAGTTATGTCCAGATAATACAAGAGCCACAATCATTCAGGAAGTCGAATCAGTACATGGGTTACGGATCGCTGAAATGTGAAAGGAATTGTCTTGTTCCCGGAGAGTTGAAAGGTGATTGGATTTTCGGGGTTGCCATGTTGCCAGAACTCGTATACATGGAAAAAATACATGATTTGCAATAAAATGTGTGTTAGAATAGTAAACAATCATATTTAACATCGTTTGGAGGAATTCTTGCAATGTATGACAACTTGAAGAACATTTTATATTTATATTTATATTTATTTAATATTATATCTATTTATAGAATATCAGATTTTAAGTAATAAATTTGTTTTCTTTATTTTTGACGATGTCTAAATGTAAAATGATAAAAAATATCTATAAAAAAGCACTATGTTATCATTTTTTTCCAAGATAAACTTTCTTTTGAATATCGTATAACTAGTAAAAATTAACTACTATGAAAGAAATGTTCAATTAAAAATTATAACTCTCAAAATGCTAATAACATTCATATTTTTAATTCTCAAAAATATCAGGCAAGAACATAATGGCAGGCAAGCACAACCTGAATTTGTAACGAACAGTGGGTACGGGAAAATCTCATTGAGGTGGCAGAGTAAGGTGTTAAGATCTCAGCGATTCGAAGCTAAAAGAAGCTCTCTCACGTTAATCATTATTTTTCGTGCATATTTTGCGTATTTAGTATGTATAGCCATACATACCGATATCACTGACATGTATTTTATGTACAGTGCTCTGCACAGAAATGGAGTAGTAGTTCAAAGGATAACTTACCAGAACTTATGCCAGATGTTTCTCCTGTTCCCACACGAATGTGGTTCCAGCACGATGGAGCCCCATCTTATTTTAGCAGGATAGGGAGAAATTACATTAATAACTACTTATGACTCACATTGTATCGGATGGAATATACCTCTTTCCTGACCGCCATCAACAAATTTGACACACATGAATCTTCGGAAGTTCCATTGAGTTCGTTGAAGATCTAGTTGCAAGAATAGTTGCTAGTTTTCGTGCGAAAGTAAGAAATTTCCTCAATACTTACTAATGGCTCACATTGGATCGGATGGGATGGATCTGTTTCCTGCTACTATGATCACCGGATTTATCAGGCCTGAATTTCTTCTTCTGGGGCACATGGAGAGCATTATCTATGGAAGTCTCAGCGAATCCATTGAAGATTTAGTTGCAGGAAGAGTTGCTAGTTTTAGTGCGAAAGTAAGAAATTTCCTCAATGCTTACTAATGGCTCACATTGGATCGTATGTAATGGATCTGTTTCCTAACCACCTTGATCGCCAAATTTGACCTGTGGGAATTTCTTCTTCAGGAGGCACATTAAAAGCCCTATCTATGGAAATCCTCTTGAGTACAATGAGGATCTAGTTACCAGATTGTCAGTAGCTACTGGAAATGTGCTGGATATGTGTGAAAGTTTTGCTAATGTACACCAATATGTGTGCTGTGAATCTTGTATTATTTTTGGTGATAGATCTTTCGAGTACCTATTGTAAAAGTTTTTATTATTAATATGTTTGTTTCTTTTTATATTACCTACCTTTCTCACTTACTTTTAGTTTATGTCTGCCTTATGAGCTTTCCCTTGTACCCACCATTTTCGGACACGTATTCAATTTTAAAATCTGCTTACTTTTGTTCTCTCTTTCAGCTTTTACATTTTTAAACAAATATTTTAGACATTCTATACAAGTAAATAAGAAGCAATTTAATTAGCCTTTCAAATACGCATCATAATTTCTTTTAAAAATATATCTCAATTGATATACAGTATTATTATTACAGATACGGGATTTAAATAAGGAAACACAGTTAATAAATGTTGAAAACTGAAAAACTGAGACTTTTTAGGGTCGGTATTGTTCAGACTTCCGGCCACACGTACCTTTATAATATATGATTATTCCAGTAGTCTCTACCTGTGTTTAAATTGTTGCAAAATATTATTGGCACACCATGTATAAATGGTTCATTGTGAAACTAACATCGAGAGTTATAGTCATAAATGAAGAAATTGTATGACAATTGCAGTAAGTGCTGTAAGCTGGTCATATCGATAGTGAAATTGTACAGGAGAGTTCTTATTTTCTACCATACAACATGAAGATTCAGAACAACTATCCTTTAAAAGCCTTCCGGAAACTTATGGGCTATTTAAGATGTCTATTAGAGGAACTATAGGCACCGAAGAAGTCCACCGAAGAACAGCCGCACAAAACAAGTAATATAAAAAAAATTTTAAGTCAATTCCTACTTTTTTTTTCATTATATTGCAGAAAGTCCTTTATAAAGAATTTTCATTCATTTTTTTAAAGTTTATCTGGCACCATCTATTGGTAGGTATATGCAACTCGAGTCTAAAAAAAACTAAAATTAATTAATTAAATTTAATTACTGAATTAATATTTGAAAAAACTCTATTAACATCAAGTGTCATCCACTACAAGTTCCACAAAAATGTATTTGAACTTGAGTGGATGAATAAAATGTATTTTATGAACGATTCAAAATTTGACAAGATAATATAGGGAGAGTGTGAGCTAATAGAAGGAATTGAAAAATGTTTGAAAAAAAGTTAATAGCTTTTTAATTTAGTAAACATCTAACAAATATTTTTACTTCCCAATGTTCATGAAATGAAAAAAATTGAAGGGGCATATTGCGTTATAAATGCTACGTGACCTTTTCAGATAAAGCTATAAATTATCAATAACGAAGTAGCATGCGTCTGGAAAACATCGAAAATGATTATCTAGTTACCAGACTGTCAGTGGCTACTGAAAATGTGCCCGATATGTATGACGGTTTTGTTAATGCATGTCTGTCCATCATCAGTACATTTCGCATTATTTTTGAGGGTAGCTCTTTTGAGTACCTATTGTAAAAGTTTTTATCATTAAGATGTTTGTTTCTTTTGAACTTTACCAATCTGGTTAGTCGTAAAATAAACGTTGACACTTATAGTCAGAAATGAAGTAATTTTATGACGATTGCTAGACCTGAATTCTTTAGGTAATAGTAAATAAGTCATTGGTCCGATGGACGAGTGACTAGCGCTCTGACGCTCGGTGCCCAAGATTTCGGATGACGGTGCCATGGTTGTTTGTAGTAGTTTGGAGTCTACTTTAAATCGTAGGTGAAATTCTACTATAACAACTCAACTGGAACTCAAAATGTGTCAATTATTGTCACTCTTTGATAAAAAAAATGCATGTTGCAGTCAATGCATTAGCAGTAAGAAGGTAAATTGAAAAAATTAAATTAATTAATTTAATTTAATTAATTGAAAATGGAAAATATTTAGCCCAATTGTTGTTTGCCAGTTAGAGCATCTGATTAGCTCTTTATAGAAGATAATTACAAGTTCAGTAAAATTATTTTCTTAACTTGTATTTTGATTTTTTGTATCTTATATTAAATGTTTAATTTGTATATATCCACGTATTTATTCCCATTATTGTTGACCAAGAGATTCGTAAATTTGTCTTGTCAATCAAACCTTTGCTATCTACCTGCATCAAATCAGAAAATGATATATAGATTCATATGCATAGATATCATCACATATGATAGATTCACATGTGCTTTGGAAGCAACTTCCTATTGTTGAGACAGATTGCATTCATATATTCATAAATATTTACACATACAACATAAATGTAGCCAAAAAACTTTTAATAAGAGTTTTCGTAAAGAATAATGTTAACACATTTATGTTTTCTCACGTTATAATAAAAATTAAAGGCAAATCCTTAAGCTTTTATTCAACAGATTTTCATACAAATAAGCTTTACAACTCGCATTAGAGAAAAATTTCTTGTATTATAATGTAACGCTTAATTGTAATAGAAGATCTTAAAAACGAGATGCTAATTCCTGTTTAATATTTTTTCCTCTATGATCGCCATCAAGTAATTCGTAGAATATAATTTAAACTTATCTTTATGGCAATATTTCATTGTTTAGTGTGCTATTTATTGTTTTCCAGAATATATAATGTAATTATCCATTACTATTACCATTAATTGCACTATGGCAAAATAAGGTATAAAAAAAGAACAAAGTAGAAATGAAAGAAACTCATCTTGTGTGTAGATAAGAAAACACAAAAGAAAAAGGAAAGCAAAGAAGATATATCTACCAGAGAAGACAGTTTAGGAGCTTTTAGACCAAAGACGTGATAAAAATGTCAAAGCGTTTATGGCGAGTTGATTAGGAAAAAAAAAGGAAAGATTAAAAACTACTTTTATCGTTTCCGTGACTCACAGATTAAGACAGAATCATTGATGATCGATATCTCACGCGTTCTGAAGTTGTAATAAGGTTCATCCGAAGAACAAAGGAAATCCCATCATTTTCTTAGTAGTTACATTTAAAATTGAACACCAATATATCTGTATAGATTGATAGCCTACACATTCATTGACCGTTTAATAGTTGGTAACAATTTGAATATTTTTTATAAAGTATTTAGTATCCCAGTCTTTAGGCGTTTCTCGAGTTATTGTGTCTAAAATCATGACAGCGTATACTCAACTGAGGCAAGACGTGCTCATCACCATCATCATTGGCGCAACAGAACAGTGTGGGCCAAGGCCGTCTACCTACTGATAGACTTCGACACGAGAGATGCTTTTTTTCTTTTTTCGTGGTAGAGTTGTCAGCTCTACGCCCAACGCTCAACAGTCATATGAAACCGGGACCTACGTCTCTAAGTGGATTCCGAACCACTACAAACATCCATGGCCCCGCCGGAACTCGAACCCGAAACTTGTCGTACCGAGCGCCAGAGCGCTAGCCACTCGGCCATTTAGGCCCTAAGACAAGCTCAGCAAACCATAATAGTGGACGGGAAGGGAATCTGAGTAAAAGAGACCAACGGGTATTGAAGCGGATTGTAATGCCTAAAAAGAAGACAACGCCTCAAAAGTGATCGCAGAGCTCAATCAGCATCTGGATTCTCCAGTGTCAATAATTACAGTTAGGCGGCATCTTCATAAACAGGATATTTACAAAGAGCAGCAATTCAAAAGACATTTATCACACCTGTAAATGCCAAATGTCGTCTACAGTAGTGCCATGCCCACAAAACGATGCCGATTGATCAGTAGAAGACAGTTGACTAATCCTCAATGTACTGCAGTGCGGGACATACATCCCATAAGTGATCTACTCATGGATGGAGGGAAAGGGGGCAGCTTCTGTTGCGATGGAGCACCCGCAGGTAGAAGTCTGACTTTTGCTCCGTGACGCTCTTATAGTCATATGAGACCGGGACCTACGGCTTAAAGTGGATTCCGAACCACTACAAAATATCCATGGCATACATGACTCGAACCCGAAACCTGTGGTACCGAGCGCTAGCCACTCGACCATTCAGGCTCCCCAGAAGACAGTTATATGGTCAGATGAATAATCCTTCACAACTTTCTCCAAAACATGACTGTTGCACATTTGGAGGACACCTGCACAAGCATATGATCATGATTGTCTCTTTCCATCTGTCAAGCATTGAGGTGGATCTGTCATGATGTGGGCAGCCATGTTGTGATTTTTTACTACTTTCACCATGAAGATCTCCATGAAGAATGGTACAATATTCCTCTAAAAACTGTTCAGCATTTGTATGATTCGATTCCCAGACGAATTTGTAAATGGTTCCTTATAACTCTAGGATATTTCCATTATTTTGATAACGACCTATATATGATATTCGTATGCAATGAATTTATTATAAAATATTTTTTGGAAAACATTATTTCCAGAAAAAAATTTTATTTTTCACATAGCAAAAAAGGACCAATGATTTTTTTTATCTATTATTTTTTAAATAAGGTTATTAATTGTACTTTAACAATTTATTATATTACATATATGCAATATTTTATACATGTGGACAAGAATTATGACATTTATCGAGTAATACTTTTATTAAGAGTAACGTTATGAGAAAAATACTACAATAAGTTAAAATTTTCTATGCATCCAAAATTTATAAATTCTTTTTAGGTGTTGTTTTTTTAGAGATAACCTTAAACAGTTGAAAGGCGTAGATAAGAAAAAATTTAGATGTTATTCATTTTTTTATGAAAAATGTACTATTTAAGGAAATATGACTTTGAATAGAGTTCGGATGATGAAATTTAGAAACATTTATATCCAGATTGATAAAAAGTTACATTATTGTATACAATGGACTGCATTCAAGAAAGTAAAACAAAATTTCAGAAGATTTATTTTGATATATTTACCTTGAATTTACCCATTCCTTTGTTGGACTTGAACTTTAAAAAATTTCTTTTTCCAATAGATGATATAACCAAGGGTTGAAGGAAAAAAAAAAGGAAATTAATTGATTTTTGGGGAAGTCTAAGATGAAAAGCGTGATTTCTTCGAGTGGACTGGAAATTTCAATTATCGGTATATCCATTCAAACAGATAAAGGAGGTTTTTGCTGACAATAGATTTTTTTTCCACTGCAGAATGAGACAACGTCTTTAACCTTCAAAACTTAGAATTAGTGTTTGCTCTTGGACTCTAGAAAATCAACTTCAACCGAGGGAAACTCTGCAAACCATGGAATCCAAATTGTAGTTACGAATCCAATTTACCAATCCAAGTTAAGGAATCCAAGTTACGTAATTCTTATCTATCATAAAATAACAATTACGTCAAAATAGCAGTCATAAAGGGAAATGATGCAGAATTTCCGTGAATTGTAAGTGTATATATAATATTCAAAATTTTATTATTTTTAAAATTAATAACATATATTTACTAATAAACATATAACATAACTAATAAACATTCAACCTGACATATAACTAATAAACATATAACATAACTAATGAACATAACTAATAAACATACAACCTGACATATAACTAATAAACATATAACATAACTAATAAACATATAACATAACTAATAAACATATAACATAAACATACAAACATATATTTACTAATAACATTTTTTTTCTTCTAATGCAGCTGGCAAATAGACCGTGATCTTTTATGCCATAAAGGCTGCACCGACGTTACTCACTTTGTACTACAAAAGGGGCGCGTGTAACTTGAAGATAAGCCCCGGACGCGGAGTAACAATGCCCCTGCAACGCTCAACGATCCTATTAGGACCAGGACCTACGGCTTAAAGGGGATTCCTAACCACTACAAGCACCCATGGGCAACGCCGGGATTTGAACCCGATACCTGTGGTACCGAGCGCCAGAGCGCTAACCACAACATATATTTACTATATTATAATAAAAAAAAATTAATAATATATATTTTCAAGATTTTGGACTTAAAATATTGTATTCCTTTTAAATTTTTGTAGTGGTATTTCAAAAACAATTATTTTTCGAAGCGCTTTTAAAATTATCTGGAGTAATTTTAGTATTTCAGCAATTTGAATTGATAACATTTATTATTTAAAAACAAAGAAAAAAAATAACTAAAATAATTGTGCATTTTTCATTTAGTTATCTTTCAAGAATATTTTTTGAAGCACTTATAGGCTTCAGGTTCAAATCCTGGTGGTAGCATGGGTGTTTATTAGTGGTTTGGAATCCATTTTAAACTGAACCCTTGTGTCTCAAACAAGTAAAACTCTCTCCAGAATCATGATAAATTATAGTTAAAAAAAACTAAAAATATACGATTTTAGAGTTAATCAAACTAAAAAGTAAAAGATAATTGTTAACATAAGAATAAAATGACTGACGAGAAAATGAACGTCACTGTTCTAAAAGCGTGGGGTGCTTTGTATGACATTTTTAAACTAACTCTGCATTTTGGAATGAAACTAGTGAAAAATTATAACGATTGATATCGAGCACCCCATGCTTTTAGAACAGTGTGCCTTTGGGGACAGTGTCCATTGTGCCATTGTCCCCCGTAGGTTTGAATGTCTTAGGTACTTTCATTCTACATGGGTTAAATTGCTCTTCATAAGTTAAAATAAAATCACTAATACAGGCGATCCTAATCATGTTGAGAAATTAAACTTATCAAAATATTTTATTGTCGTTAGTCCTTGATAAGTCTACAGCGTTTAAATTAAATCGGATCCCTAAAAGTAGGGCAAAATTGAGCCCAAAGAGTCAGTTACAAACAAACATGCAGGTGAAACTAATAAAGGGTAAAAAAGCAGCTATTTTTTGTTCTTCTCACACAAAGACATTGGGCACCCAAAGGGGGAAGTCTGACTTTATCCCCACCTGTCACTGGGTACCCATTTAGCTGGGTACCCACATGAATAGTCTACAGTGGGGTTATTCTAACCCGGACCCACATGGGGATGGGGGGAAACGCTTATCTGTACATATCAAACATGAAACATTAACCATAACAAAGCCTCAAATTCTCCTACTTATGGTCGAAGGTTTCTTTTTATATGCTATCACGGAATCAAGAAGGATTCTATTAATACTAATAAAGTATGTTGCAACCAACATTTAAGAAAAACGATTTGATTTGGTAGAGATTGTGACAATCTGTAATGGTATATCTAATTACTTGGGATTTGTTTAACATAACACTCAAGTGCGGAGAGTTTATCTTGGAAAGTCTTGCTGCATTACTTTTTCAATTCCTTCTATTAGCTCACACTCTCCCTATATATATCTTGTTCAAATTTTCAATCTTTAATAAAATACTTTTTATTTATTCATTCAAGTTCAAATACATTTTTTTTGAACTTGTAGTGGATGACATTTGATGTTAATACAGTTTTTTCAAATATTAATTCAGTAATTAAATTTAATTAATTAATTTTGCATATATCTACCAATAGATGGCACCAAATGAACTTAAAAAAATGAATGAAAATTATTTGTAACGGACTTTCTGCAATATAGAGAAAAAAAGTAGGAATTGACTTTAAAAAAAAAATTTTATGATACTTTTTTATCATTCCTTTATTAGCAAAGACAGACTTCATAATCTGGAAACAGAGATATCGAAGCTCTACAATTACAGTTTTTACCATGGTTGTATGAAATCATGCTATGTTCGTATACCATCTTTTAAATTTTATTGTATATGTGAGCCAAGACAACAATACTCACAATCAAATTATAAAAAAAATATAAATTAAAATCAAAGTTTTTGTAAGTGAATTAATTTTTTGAAAACGTTTGAACTCTCCAATTTCTGGTGTCAAACAGTGTTACTCTTTTTCTTTGTAGTGCAGTCTAAATACTAAAATTGCGAGAATAGTTATTCTGTTTCCAATTACATATCTGCTGCAGTCTTACTTCGAAAAACTTTATTAAAATTATGTCAAGCGTAAGTACAAGACTATTCTTTTGACTACAACGCAGGGTTAGGCATTTTAATTGTTTAAATAAATTTTGCTTATTGATATTGTCACAAATTGTTCTCAAAATTTATTACAGTCATGTTTCAAAATAAAAAAAAATGAATATCAGCGTAAAAAGACACAGAATTTATAAGTAACTATGAATACATTTTACTATCCATAATTATTAATACTTTATGTCCCAAGTAAATATGTTTTAATATAAATAATTACGAACATTCATTAACAAAAATAATTTTATTTTTTTACCATAAGTAATTACGAATAATTTTCACCCTAATTAACTATAAATAATTTTTTTTACAAGTACTTTACAAATACTACAGTTTTTACCACAATTTACTACGTATATTTTGTATCACAGGTATAAATGAACATTTAGTATTACGTAATTATGAATATTCTGTATCACAAATAATTATGAATGTTCTGTATCACAAATAACTATGGATATTATGTATCACAAATGACTATGGATATTCTGTATCACAAATAACTATGGATATTCTGTATCTCAAATCTGAACATATAGTTTTACGTAACTATAAATATTCAGTATCACAAATAACTTTAAATATTCTGTATCACAAATAACTTTAAATATTCTGTATCACAAATAACTTTAAATATTCTGTATCACAAATAACTTTAAATATTCTGTATCACAAATAACTATGAGCATTTAGTAGTACGTAATTATGAATATTATGTATGAATAATATATGAATAATAATAATATTATGAATATTCTGTAATATATAACTATGAATATTTTGTATTACATAACGATGAATATGCTGTATAACAAATAACTATGAACATTTAATATTACGTATACTTCTGTATCACAAATAACTAAGAATATTCTGTATAACAAATAACTATGAACATTTAGTATTACGTATACTTCTGTATCACAAATAACTAAGAATATTCTGTATCACAAATAACTGGTGATATTCTGTATGACAAATAATTATGGATATTCTGTATCACAAATAACTGCGGATATTCTGTATCACAAATAAGTATGAATATTCTGTATTACAAATAACTATGGATATTCTGTATCGCAAATAACTGTCTATATTCTGTATCACAAATAAATCTGGATATTTTGTATCACAAATAACTTTAAATATTCTGAATCAAAAATCTGAACATTTAGTATTACGTAACTGTGAATATTCTGTATTCATTGCTGTTCCCTTAGGCCAATTTTAGAATAAAATTGTTGTTACCCTATATCTGATACATTTAGAATTCCAGGACATTTGCAAATTGTAATTAATGGATTTCGGTAAAAAAAAAAAAAAAAAGATATATATATATATCAGGTTGAACAAAATGATGTTTGAAACTTTTATTTAACGACTTAATCATTGATCACAAGTATTTTTCTGTTCCGTTCCACATAGCTATCAGAAATAAGGGGAAAAAAACTTGTTTGTCCCTCCACTAAAAAAGTGGTCCAAGAAATGGTCGCAATATTTGTTCCAATCCCTCACAAAAGAGAGAGTTTTCATTTTATATTCAAGCTGAGCCGGGACGCAGGGGTTACTGGAAAGATAAATCTTTTTTTTTTTTTTTTTTTATTCTTTTTCACTTCATTTCTTTTCTTTTTCTTCTTTTTTTCTTTTTTTAAAAGTTCGCCACCCAACGAACCTTGATTTTTTTTCTTCTGGTTCGTTGCGATTGAAAAGAAAATTCAACAAGACCCTTTTTTTTTTCTTTCTGGTTCTTCTTCTCCTCAGCAAAGAAGAAGTCCGCAGCAAAGTGGATTTTTTTTTTTACCATTCGACATCTTTATTTCACTTCTTATTTTATGAAGGTAGAAAGGAAAAAGAAGATTAAAGAGAGAGGAATGGAAGAGATGTAACGGAACTAAAATAAATAATTGATGTGGAAATGCTCTTTGAAAGTTGTTTAAAATGCTAAATTGTCTTTGAAGTTTCAGATACTTAACGTTTTTAGAAGTGGCTCCTCCAGGCTTAATAGATCACAGACAGTTTTGTCTACATTTTTTAAATAACGTGGTGATACATTTGACTCAATTACTTGGAAAGAAGAGTGTACACATTAACCTATTCTTTAAGTGTTTTTTTCCCAGACGCATGCGACTTTATTATTGATAATTTACAGCTTTATCTGAAAATGTCACGTAATATTTATAATGCAATATGCCCCTTGAATTTTTTTTCATGTCATGAGCATTCAGACGTAAAAATATTTGTTGGATGTATCCCCGTTTTGCTAAAATAACAAGTAAAATATAAAAAAAAAAAATTTAAGTCAATTCCTACTTTTTTTTCACTATATTGCAGAAAGTCTTTTAAAAATAATTTTCATTCATTTTTTTAAGTTTATGTGGTGCCATCTATTGGTAGACATATGCAACTTAAATCTAAAAAAAAATTATAATTAATTAATTAAATTTAATTATTGAATTAATATTTGAAAAAACTGTATTAACATCCAGTGTCATCCACTACAAGTTAAAAAAAACGTACTTGAATTTGAGTGGATGAATAAAAAGTATTTTAATAACGATTGAAAATTTGAACAAGATATCTATTGGGAGAGTGTGAGCTAATAGAAGGAATTGAAAAAGCTTTTAACATTTATTTGGAAAAATTTTTTTTTGTGTTGTTGTTTTTCATCGGTGGGATTTGTTGTCTCTAATCACATATTGAGCAGCCCACCGATAAAAATGATGCAACTAGGTCATAGCCAAACGAGTCAACTTTTCGGAAGCTATTAACTTTAATTTCGAACAATTTTTTTGTTTTGTTGTTGTTTGTCAGTGGGTTTTGTTTCTCCTAAGGGACATATTGAGCAGGAGATTCGGGCTTTTTGTATCAAAGGTTGCTGTTCGAAGTTTCGAATTCTGGTTGTGACATGAATGTTTGTTAGTGGTTCGGAATAAACGTTAAACACTAGGTCCTTGTCTAATTAGCCTAAGGTCTGCAAAAAAAAAAAATGATCAAATCCTGCGAAAAGAGTAACAAATCAAACCGGATTTAAAATGAGGCTAAAATGTTTTCACTTTTTAAGAGTTTTTTCGATCTTTAAGTGCTGAGTTTATTTGAAAGTCATAAGAAAATAGGACATCTGTTCACTAAGTTATTGTTCATTTAGTGAATTTAAAGAATGGCTTTTACATGCTATTTCAAAAAGCATGTTATGTGCCCATCTATTCGTTACTGAAGTGATTATTCTGAATACAGCCGATCTTTATTACTATATTCTATTTATATCTCTCCGTACAAAACACTCGTTGTTTCCTTTTTTCCCCCTCTTCCAACTTCTTTATTCCCTGATATTTGAAATATTATGATGTGTCATCAAATCGTTCCTTATGTGATTATTTTGAATGCAGTAGATCTTTCTTATTATCTTCTATTTATACCTATCCGTACAAAACACCAGTTGTTTTCATTTTTCCCCCTCTTCCACTTCTTTATTCCCTGATATTTGAAATATTATGATGTGTCATCAAATCGTTCCTTATGTGATTATTTTGAATGCAGTAGATCTTTCTTACTATCTTCTATTTATACCTATCCGTACAAAACACCAGTTGTTTTCATTTTTCCCCCTCTTCCCCTTCTTTATTCCCTGATATTTGAAATATTATGATGTGTCATCAAATCGTTCCTTATGTGATTATTTTGAATGCAGTAGATCTTTCTTACTATCTTCTATTTATACCTATCCGTACAAAACACCAGTTGTTTTCATTTTTTCCCCCTCTTCCACTTCTTTATTCCCTGATATTTGAAATATTATGATGTGTCATCAAATCGTTCCTTATGTGATTATTTTGAATGCAGTAGATCTTTCTTACTATCTTCTATTTATACCTATCCGTACAAAACACCAGTTGTTTTCATTTTTCCCCCTCTTCCACTTCTTTATTCCCTGTTTTCGCCACGGCGCAATTACACCGGCAGCGGGCTAATTGCGAAATCCCTCCAGGAAAGAGAAAAGGATAACGCACAAAAGAAGAGATATCACCCGGGAGAAACCCAGCGCGACAGAAAATACGAAAGAACCCCCCCCCCTTTCGGCCAATAGGATCGGATGAAACAGGACCGACTCTACCATTCCATCGTCGAATGCACGAAATGGCTCGTTTTATCTGAAGCGGAAATGCGCGGTTGCGTGTCCCCAGCACAGTGCGTTCCTTTTTCCTCGCAATTAGGGGACATTGCGATTCGCGAGGACTCCTGCGTTTGTGTCACAAACCACTGTCTCGAACGCTGCATTCACAACTAATAGGGAAACTGAAACATCGCGCATTGTAGTAACTGGGATTGAGTCGTTAGTGTCGGTTGCAGTTGTCTGCTACAGAAATGAAAGCTTTTGTTTCTCTGTATTAAAAATATTTATTTTTTTTTTCGTTATTTGGATCTAAATTTAAAAATATATAAATGTAAATAAACAATTTTGTGCGATTATATTAAAGGAAAATAAAATTTATCATAATTTTATTATCAACTGTATTATAATTTTAATAATTGATCAATATAATTTTATTTTAAAATACTAATTCATATTATAATTATAATTTTAGTAGGTTTATATTATTATACCATCATCATCATTAATATCGCAACAGCCCAAGGGAGGACCAAGGCCGTCTGCCTGTTGGCAGATTTCTAGACATTTTTTTTTTTTTTCTTTTTACGGGATAGGGTTTTCAGCCTTGCGCCCAACACTCTACAGTCCTATTAGAGCAGGACTTAAGGTTAAAGTAGATTCCTATCCACAGCAAACATCCATGACACCACCGGGACTAGAAATGTGTGGCATCGTGGACACGAATGCTAGTCATTCGGCCATCAGGCCTCTTAGTTTATTTACTACTACCTTAAAAATTTGCAGTACTTTATTTCTATTAGTTTTTTTGAAAAGGTACACTGAAGTTAACAATTATACATTTTGAGAAAAAAAAGATTAAAAAATAATGAAGATAAACATTTGAAATATTTCTTCCTTTCGTAAAAATATACATTAGTATATTTTCCGTCTGAGTACTAGATTAAATGGTTCCTTAAAAAAGAAAATAATTAACCGGGAATAAAATGAAGCCAATATGTTAATAACGAATTGTTTTTCTTTGACGAATTTTGTGAGTAACAAATGCTGAGTTTCCTTAAAAGTCATAAGAAAATAGGCTATCTGTTCAATGAGTTATTGCTTATTGAAGAATGGCTTTTAACATATTTGAAAAAACATGTTATGTGCCATCTATTCGTTCCTTATCTGATTATTTGGAATGCAGGAGATCTTTTTCAATATCTTCTATTTATATCTCTCCGTACTAAACACCAGTAGTTTTCTTTTTCTCCCCTCTTCCACTTCTTTATTCCCTGTTTTCGCCGCGGCGCAATTACACCGGCAGCGGGCTAATTACAAGATCCCTCCAGGAAAGAGAGAAGAACAACACACAATAGAAGAGATATTATCCGGGAGAAACCAGAAAATACGAAAGACCCCCTTCGGCCAATAGGATCGGATGAAATAGGACCGGCTCTACCATTCCGTCGTCGACTGCGCAGAATGGCTCGTTTCATCTGAAGCGGAAATGCGTGTTCCTCAGCACACTGCGTTCCTTTTTCCTCGCAATTAGGGGACACCGCGATTCGCGAGGACTCCTGCGTTTGTGTCTTACGCCACTATCTCGAACGTCGCATTGACAACTAATGGGGAAACGAAAACATCGCGCATCGTAGTATCTGGGATTCAGTCGGTTGCAATTGTCTGCTACAGAAATGAAAGCTTAGTTTCTCTGTAGTAAAATATATTTTTACCTTTGTTAAAAAAAATTTTAAGTTATTGTTTATATGGATTTGAAGAATGGCGTTTTTACATAGTTAAACATGATGTTTGAAAAATCAGAATGGTCTTGTTGTCTAATTGTGCAAATATATATATATATGATCGTAGATCTACAAAGCAAACTAGATTTAAAACGAAGCTAAAATGTTAATAAAGAGCTCTTTTCGATCTTTAAATTCTAAGTTTCTTTAAAAGTCATAAGAAAATAGGCAATCTGTTCTGGTATATGTTATTGTTTATATGGATTTGATGAATGTTTTTGTTTTTTTTACATAGTTAAACATGATATTCGAAAAACCATGTTATTTTCCCATTTATTCGTTCCTGAAATGATTATTTTGAATGCAAGAGAACTTTTTATTATCTCCTATTTATATCTCCCCTGTACGAAACACCAGTAGTTTTCTTTTTCTCCCCTCTTCTACTTCTTCACTCCCTGTTTTCGCCACGGCGCAATTACACCGACAGCGGGCTAATTATAAGATTCCTCCAGGAAAGAGAAAAGGACAACACACAAAAGAAGAGATATCACCCGGGAGAGATCCAGCGTGCCAGAAATTACGAAAGACCCCCCTTCGGCCAATAGGATCGGATGAAACAGGGCCGGCTCTATCATTCTGTCGTCGAATGCACAGAATGGCTCGTTTTATCTGAAGCGGAAATGCTCGGTTGCGTATCCCCAGCACATTGCGTTCCTTCTTTCTCGCAATTAGGGGACATCGCGATTCGTGAGGACTCCTGCGTTTGTGTCACAGACCACTGTCTCGAACATTGCATTGACAACTAATAGGGTAATGGAAACATCGCGCATCGTATCTGGGATTGAGTCGTTAGTGTCGGTTGCAATTGTCAACTACACAAATGAGAGCTTAGTTTCGCTGTAGTAAAAAATATTTTTTCACCTTTTCGTTATTTAGATCTAAACGATCTTAGATGTAAAAAAATAAATGCAAATAAATAATTGTAAGGTACGATTACATTAAGTAAAATAAAATAAACATAATTTTATTATTATATTATTATGATAATTTTAATAATTAACAATTATAATTTAATTTTAAATAATAATTTATATTATTATTATTATTTTATTCTAATTATCTTTTTATATATAACGCGTACTTGTGTACGTGTATTTGTCACTGAACTCCTCCTAAACGACTTGACTAATTTTCATGAAATTTTTTGCCTATATTTGAGTGGATGGTTTAGATTCTCAATTAAGGTGGCGCTGCAATGCATATAGTTCTTCTGTATGTGTATTTGTCATTGAAAAACTCCTAAACGGCTCGACTGATTTTCATGAAATTTAAACTAATTAACCTGAAATAACATGAAGCCAATATGTTAATGACGATCTTTTTATCTTTAAATGCATAAGAAGCTTTAAAATGCATTAAAAAGCATAAGAAAAAATCTAATCAATAAGTTATTGCTCATTTAGTGAATTTGAAGTTTAACATGACATAGTTTAACATGACAACATAATGTTTGAAAACATCATGTTGTCAAAGTTTAACATGATGTTTGAAAAACAATGTTATATGCCCATCTATTCATTTCTGAAGGATTTATTTTGAATGCAGAAGATCTTTTTTAGTATCTTCTGTTTATATCTCTCCGTACCAAACAGCAGTTGTTTTCTTTTCCCCCCTTCTTCCACTTCTTTATTCCCTGTTTTCGCCACGGCGCAATTACACCGCCAGCTGGCTAATTACAAGATCCCTCCGGGAAGGAGAACACACAAAAGAAGAGATATCACCCGCGAGAAGCCCAGCGAAAGACCCCTCCCTCTCCCCTTGGGCCAATAGGACCCATAGATGAAGCAGGCTTGCTCTACCATTCCGTCGTCGAATTCACAGAATGGCTCGCTTCATCTGAAGCAGAAATGCGCGGATCCTAGCACATTGCGTTCCTTTTTCCTCGCAATTAGGGGACGTCGCGTTTCGCGAGGACTCCTGCATTTGTGTCAAAGACCACTGTCTTCGAACGTTGCATTGACAACTAATGGGGAAACTGAAACATCGTGCATCGTAGTATCTGGGATTGAGTCTTTGTTATCGGTTGCAATTGTCTGCTACAGAAAAGAAAGCTTAGTATATGTATGTATTAAATTCTTCAATACCACGGAGGGCTTTTCAATCCCAAATCCCTTCTTGATATCTAGGAGATTCATCATTCCCAGTTTATTCTTCCATATCTTACATGTCTTACTTATAACCATATTTTACATTAAAACCATATGTCTAGTCCCCATATTTTACATATGTCTAGTCCCCATAATTTACATATGTCTAGTCCCCATATTTTACATGAAAAATCATACCTCTAGTTTCCGTATTTTACATAGAAGCCATATATCTATTCACCATATTTTACGTTAGCATTCAAATTGTATTTACTTTATACATAAATCATTCATAAAAATCATTACTTATGAAAACCCCAAATCGTACTAATATAACAAATAAATCCAAAAGAACAAATCTGCAAAACGGATATTTGCTGAAGATCCCGGGAAGGTAGGGATGACAGAGTGGGTTTTTGTGTTTCATATGAGAGATTTCGGTGGGGTCATCATGTGGATTTGGGTTTTTGATGGATCAAGGTTGTTGTTTATGAATAAGCCGGTTTGCGAGTTCGTCTTCACTGAAGGTATTTTCTTGTATTTTGGTCAATTTTATGTATTTCAGATTCACTATATGTGTTAAAAAATTGGTCGAGACCGTTATTTTTGAAAGGCAAAATCGTCATCCTATTTTACATCAAAACTACAAATCTAGTCAACATATTTTACATGAAACCCATACGTATACCATACGTAAAAAACTGAAACTATATGTAACCATACATATTTTACATGAAACCAAAGTGGTTTAAAAAAAAAGTGGACCAAAGTAGTCCAAAGTGGTCTAATCACCATAGTTTACATGAAAAGCATGTGCCTAGCAACATATTTCACTTGAAAACCATATGTCTAGTCATTATATTTTACATGAAAACCATATGTCTCGTCACCATATTTTACATGAAAAATCATACGTCCAGTTACTATATTTTACATGAAAACCATGTGTCTAGTCACCATATTTTACATGAAACTTATGTCTAATCACCATATTTTACATGAAAAATCAACATACGTGAAAATCATATGTCTAGTCATTATATTTTACATGAAAACCATATGTCTCGTCACCATATTTTATGAAAAATCACGTCCAGTTACTATTTTACATGAAAACCATGTGTCTAGTCACCATATTTTACATGAAACTTATGTGTCTAATCACCATATTTTACATGAAAACCATGTGCCTAGCAACATATTTTACTTGAAAATCATATGTCTAGTCATTATATTTTACATGAAAACCATATGTCTCGTCACCATATTTTACATGAAAAATCATACGTCCAGTTACTATATTTTACATGAAAACCATGTGTATATGTGTATTTCAGATAGACTATCTGTGTTAAAAAAAATTGGTCAAGATCGCTATTTTTTAAGGAAAAAATAGTTACCATACTTTACATGAAAATCATATGTCTAGTCACTATATTTTATATGAAAACCATATATCTAGTCACCATATTTTACGTGCCTGCTGGATAGTGTGTTACCAGCAGGCATGTACTATATAGTGTATTACATGCCTGCTCGTTAGTTGTTGTTTATGAATAAGCCGGTTTCTGAGTGCATCTCACTTAAGGTATTTTTTTGTATTTTGTGTGAAGGTGGTCAATTTATGTGTAATTGACAAATGTGATAGATTATCTGCGCTAAAAAATTGGTCAAGATTGATTTTTCGAAAGAAAAAATAGTCACCATATTTTACATGAAACGCGTATGTCTAATCACCATATTTTACATGAAAACCATATGTCTAATCATATTTTACATGAAAATGATATGTCTAATCAAAATATTTTACGTGAAAACAATGTGTCTAGTTAACATATTTTACATGAAAACCATGTGTCTAGTCACGATATTTTACATGAAAACCATACATCTAATCACCTTATTTTACATGAAGACCATGTGTCTAGTCACCATATTTTACATAAAAACCATATGTCTAGTCCCCATATTTTACATTAAAACCATGTGTGTCGTTACCACATTTTACAGGAAAAATTATACATCTGGTTACTATATTTTACATGAAAACCATGTGCCTTGTCATCATATTTTACATTCATAAAAATTATTGCTTATGGAGACACCAAATCGTACTAACAAAGAAAATAAATCCAAAAAATATATATGCAAAATGGATATTTTCAGAAGATGTATGTATTAAATCCGCGGAGGTCTTTTCAATCCCCAATCCCATCTTGATATCTGGGAGATGCATCATTCCCAATTTCATCCCCCGAGTAGCCCAGAATCCAAATCTTCCCCTATAAATCCCGTCCTCATCCCACAAAGTGACCTGACACTTCCTTGATCCTTAAAGAGCAGATCGAAATCAATTTCCCGATTCCCCCATCTTTTCCGGAGACACGTTGTTTATGCTTCCCCCCTTTTTCTACGCTGCGGTTTTCCCGATTCCGGGAAAGAGATAAACTGCTCTCCGACGGAGGAAAGACTTATCCGGCAGAGAAGGGAAGGTGGGGATGACAGAGTGGGTTTTTGTGTTTTATATGAGAGACTTCTGTGGGGTCATCATGTGGATTTGGGTTTCTGTTGGATCAAGGTTGTTGTTTATAAATAAGCCGGTTTGCGAGTTCGTCTCTCTGAAGGTATTTTCTTGTATTTTCTGTAAGGGGTCAATTTATGTGGATTTCAGATTGAATATTTTTGTTAAAAAATTGGACAAGATCGCTGTTTTTTAAAGAAAAAATAGTCACCATATCTTACATGAAACCATATATCTAGTCAGCATATTTTACATGCCTGCTGGATAGTGGTTGTTTGTGAATAAGCCGGTTTCTGAGTTCATCTCATTTAAGATATTTTCTTGTAGTTTGAGTGAAGGTGGTCAAATTATGTGTAATTGACTAATGTGATTGACTATCTGCGTTAAAAAATTGGTCAAGATTTTTTCTCAAGTAAAATAGTCACCGTATTTTATATGAAACCCGTATGTCTAGTCACCATATTTTACATGAAAACCATGTGTTTAGTCGCCCTATTTTACATGAAAACTAATGTGTCTAGTCGCCATATTTTACATGAGAAATCATGTGTCTATTTGACACATTTTACATGAAAAATCATGTGTCTATTTACTATATTATACATAAAAAATAATGTGACTGTTTACCATATATTTCATTAAAGCCATGTGTCTAGTCACCATATTTTACATGGAAACTATATATCTAGTCATCATATTTTATATGAAAAATCATACGTCTAGTTACTATATTTTACATGAAAATCATGTATTTAGTAACCATATTTTACATTAACATTCAAATTGTATTTACTTTATACATAAATCATTCATAAACATTATTACTTATGAAAACACATCGTACTAATATAGAAAATAAATCCAAAAACATATATCTCCAAAATGGATATTTTCAGAAAATGTATGTATTAAATCCTTCCATACCACGGAGGTCTTTTCAATCCCCAATCACATCTTGATATCTGGGAGATACATCATTCCCAATTTCTCCCCCCGAGTAGCCCGGAATTCAAATCTTCCCCTATAAATCCCGTCCTCATCCCACAAAGAGGCCTGACACTTCCGTGATCCTTAAAGAGCAGATCGAAATCAATCTCCCGATCCCCCCATCTTTTCCGGGAGACACGTTGTTTGTGCTCCCCCTTTTTCCACGCTGCGGTTTTCCCGATTCCGGGAAAGAGATAAACTGCTCTCCGACGGAGGAAAGACTTATCCGGCAGAGAAGGGAAGGTGGGGATGACAGAGTGGGTTTTTGTGTTTGTGTGTGTTTATATGAGAGATTTCTGTGGGGTCATCATGTGGTTTTGGGTTTTTGTTGGATAAAGGTTGTTGTTTATCAATAAGGCGGTTTGCGAGTTCGTCTTCACTGCTGAAGTTATTTACCAGTATTTTTTGCGAAGGTAGTCTATTTATGTGTATTTCAGATTGACTATCTGCGTTAAAAAATTGGTCAAGATCGATATTTTCGAAAGAAAATATAGTCACCATATTTTACATGAAAACCATATGTCTAGTCCTCATATTTTACATGAAACCAAGTGTGTCTAGTCATCATATTTTACATGCCGTTTGGATATTGTGTTACCAGCAGGCATGTAAAATAGTGTTGCATTTCTGCTGGTTATTTGTTGTTTATGAATAAGCCGGTTCAACTCACTGAAGGTATTTTGTGTGAAGATAGTCCTTTCATGTGTAATTGAATAATGTAATTAAATATCTGAGTTAAAAAATTGGTCAAGATTGATTTTGTCTAAAGAGAAATAGTCACCATATTTTACATGAAAACCGTATGTCTAGTCACTAAATTTTACATAAAAACCATCGTTACAATTTATCTCCTACTTTCTCTCCCCAGATGTTCAAATTATATTTACTTTATACATAAATCATTACTTATGAAATCACCAAATCGTACTAACATAGCAAATAAATATAACAAATTAATCCAAAATGTATGTATTCAAAATGGATATTTTCAGGAGATGTATGCATTAAATCCTTCCATACCACGGAGGCCCTTTCAATCCCCAATCCCATCTTGATATCTGGGAGATACATCATTCCTAGTTTCTTCCCCCATAGCTTACATGTCTTACTTGTCACCTTATTTTACATTAAAGCCATATGTCTAGTCACCATGTTTTACAAGAAAACCATGTCTAGTCATCACATTTTACATGAAAATCATGTGTCTATTCCCCATATTTTATATTTAAACCATATGTCTAGACACCATATTTTATATTAAAACTTTGTATAGTCACCCTATTTTACATGAACATTCGTGTGTCTAGTCACCATATTTTACATTTAAACCATATGTCTAATCACTATAATTCCATTAAACCCATGTGTCTAGTCACCATATTTTACATGAGAACCATATGTCTAGTCACCGTATTTTACATGAAAAATCATACGTCTAGTTATCATGTATGTGTCTAGTCACTATATTTTACAATAATCATCATATTTTACAATAACATTCAAATTTTATTTACTTTAAATATAAATCATTCATAAAAATTACGAAAACACAAAATTTTTCTAATATAGAAAATAAATCCAAAAGTATATATCTGCAAAATGGATATTTTGGGAAAATGTGTATGTATTAAATCAACGGAGGTCTTTTCAATCCCCAATCCCATCTTGATATCTGGGAGATGCATCATTCCCAATTTCATCCCCCGAGTAGCCCAGAATCCAAATCTTCCCCTATAAATCCCGTCCTCATCCCACAAAGAGACCTGACACTTCCTTGATCCTTAAAGAGCAGATCGAAATCAATCTCCCGATTCCCCCCATCTTTTCCGGGAGACACGTTGTTTGTGCTCCCGCTTTTTCCACGCTGCGGTTTTCCCGATTCCGGGAAAAAGATAAACTGCTCTCCGACGGAGGAAAGACTTATCCGGCAGAGAAGGGAAGGTGGGGATGACAGAGTGGGTTTTTGTGTTTGTGTGTGTTTATATGAGAGAGATTTCTGTGGGGTCATCATGTGGTTTTGGGTTTTTGTTGGATAAAGGTTGTTGTTTATCAATAAGGCGGTTTGCGAGTTCGTCTTCACTGCTGAAGTTATTTACCAGTATTTTTTGCGAAGGTAGTCTATTTATGTGTATTTCAGATTGACTATCTGCGTTAAAAAATTGGTCAAGATCGATATTTTCGAAAGAAAATATAGTCACCATATTTTACATGAAAACCATATGTCTAGTCCTCATATTTTACATGAAACCAAGTGTGTCTAGTCATCATATTTTACATGCCGTTTGGATATTGTGTTACCAGCAGGCATGTAAAATAGTGTTGCATTTCTGCTGGTTATTTGTTGTTTATGAATAAGCCGGTTCAACTCACTGAAGGTATTTTGTGTGAAGATAGTCCTTTCATGTGTAATTGAATAATGTAATTAAATATCTGAGTTAAAAAATTGGTCAAGATTGATTTTGTCTAAAGAGAAATAGTCACCATATTTTACATGAAAACCGTATGTCTAGTCACTAAATTTTACATAAAATCCATCGTTACAATTTATCTCCTACTTTCTCTCCCCAGATGTTCAAATTATATTTACTTTATACATAAATCATTACTTATGAAATCACCAAATCGTACTAACATAGCAAATAAATATAACAAATTAATCCAAAATGTATGTATTCAAAATGGATATTTTCAGGAGATGTATGCATTAAATCCTTCCATACCACGGAGGCCCTTTCAATCCCCAATCCCATCTTGATATCTGGGAGATACATCATTCCTAGTTTCTTCCCCCATAGCTTACATGTCTTACTTGTCACCTTATTTTACATTAAAGCCATATGTCTAGTCACCATGTTTTACAAGAAAACCATGTCTAGTCATCACATTTTACATGAAAATCATGTGTCTATTCCCCATATTTTATATTTAAACCATATGTCTAGACACCATATTTTATATTAAAACTTTGTATAGTCACCCTATTTTACATGAACATTCGTGTGTCTAGTCACCATATTTTACATTTAAACCATATGTCTAATCACTATAATTCCATTAAACCCATGTGTCTAGTCACCATATTTTACATGAGAACCATATGTCTAGTCACCGTATTTTACATGAAAAATCATACGTCTAGTTATCATGTATGTGTCTAGTCACTATATTTTACAATAATCATCATATTTTACAATAACATTCAAATTTTATTTACTTTAAATATAAATCATTCATAAAAATTACGAAAACACAAAATTTTTCTAATATAGAAAATAAATCCAAAAGTATATATCTGCAAAATGGATATTTTGGGAAAATGTGTATGTATTAAATCAACGGAGGTCTTTTCAATCCCCAATCCCATCTTGATATCTGGGAGATGCATCATTCCCAATTTCTCCCCCCGAGTAGCCCGGAATCCAAATCTTCCCCTATAAATCCCGTCCTCATCCCACAAAGAGACCTGACACTTCCTTGATCCTTAAAGAGCAGATCGAAATCAATCTCCCGATTCCCCCATCTTTTCCGGGAGACACGTTGTTTGTGCTCCCGCTTTTTCCACGCTGCGGTTTTCCCGATTCCGGGAAAAAGATAAACTGCTCTCCGACGGAGGAAAGACTTATCCGGCAGAGAAGGGAAGGTGGGGTGACAGAGTGGGGTTTTGTGTTTGGGTTTTGTATGAGAGATTTCTGTGGGGTCATGATGTGGATTTGGGTTTTTGTTGGATCAAGGTTGTTGTTTATGAATAAGCCGGTTTGCGAGTTCGTCTCACTGAAAATATTTTCTGTAAGGGCGGTCAATTTATGTGTATTTCAGATTGACTATCTGTGTTAAAAAATTGGTCAATATCGATATTTTCGAAAGATCAAATAGTCACTATATTTTACATAAAAACCATATATCTAATCATTGTATTTTACGTGATGCATTATGTCTAGCCACTATATTTTACATAAAAACCATATGTCTAGTCACCATATTTTACATGAAAACCAGTTTAGTCACCAAATTTTACATGAAAACCATGTATCTAGCCACCATATTTTACATGTCTGGTGGATAGTATGTTACATTTCAACTAAATTCGTGTGTTACATGCCAAAAATAAAGTTCCTGTGTCTATGTACTCTGATCTTTAGAGAGGTTCCTTTGAAATCAAGATGGCAAAATACGGTTGCAAATAACTATAATTGTATCATATGTAACGCTGAATTTGCTACGCATTTGCATTTCTAATATCGAATGACTCGGATTAAAGTGCTCGGGGTTATACAACAAAAATAAAGGATGAAGTTTTCTTATGTGTTTAAAAGAAACTTTCAAATCTGTTTCACTTATTTCTCATATTGAAAACATAAAAAAGGAGGCCAAAAGGAATTTAAAATATCATAATATCCGACTCGTGACTCAGGGGCAACGTGCATCGCTGTTGAGCGTTAAGGTCTGAGGTTCATTCTGCTGTTGGCATTGTTGTAGACACTGTTTCAAAAGCGAGGAACTCGATGGCATTTGCGATGTGCAGCATTTTGCCTCGTTAGTCAGAATACCTGATGAGAGTTTTCCGGGTTTTCTCCCATATGACGTGCAATTCCTCCTAAAAGTCCTCCTAGAATTCACTGCCCTCCTTCTTCACCGACTCGGAACCAAGTCAGAGTTCTACCTATGGATGCTACAAGCTGTTCTTTTACCCTCCATCCATGAGTAGACTACTCGTGAGGTGTCAGTTCCTGCGCTGCCGGACACTGAGGATTAGTCACAACAATAAAATATCAAAATTAGTTTATTATATACATTTTAGGATCTCGTATTTAAGTTATGTGTCTCATAAACAATCCACCAATGGTTGATGCAAGGTAATTTTTTCGTATTTTAGGTGTACTGTGGGGGAGGGGGGGATATTCACATCAAGCCGTTTGACAGTCGACGAGTTATATGGCGCAGTGAAAACGCACTGCCCGTGTGTGGTTCACCCTGAATAACGATAGATCTGTTACATATTGACTATTCAAGCGGCAATTGCTACCTCAAAGTTACTCCAGGATTAAAAAACATATTTTGCATAAAATTTAAATGAAGTTTACCATTATGTTTTGCAACATTTTATAAATATGTATTGGTATTTATTGAGGGTAAATAAAGGTAAATACACGACGGATAATTCTTACTTCAGTATTGCATGCAATAGCACTGCTGGAACTTAGTAAAATAAATTCACAAACTTATTTCAATACGTTTATTTATGAGAAATATATGTTCTGTTACTTTTGCATTCCTTTTAGGGCTTTTACTGGCAAAAAGAATAAACTTGTTGTATTTCGAATATGCGAGAATTTACAAATCGTCTGTATTAATAATAAATGATTCATATGTTGTACTGCCAATACCGATTTACCGTAAATTGGTTTTTCTTCATTAATTATAAATATTTCAAAGTTTTCTATGCGTTAGAAACTCCAATCAAATCTAATCGATTTTTGGTTTTCATTGGTGTACTGCATGAATATGCAGTCCTCAGACAATCAATACTTAATTTAATTTGAATGTAGAAAGAACGAAAATTTCCTGATGTTTATCAAAAGTATAATGATGAATAAATAATATAAAGTAATAAATGTACGTCATTTAAAAAACCGATACTGTATATGGATTACATTGATCTAAGTGTATTATTATTTAGTCGGCTTTTGTAGCAACAAAACGCAAAAGTTATTAGCCAAAAGGTGATTTCTAATTATCAGTTTTTTAATATTCCTAATTGAAAAGTTTCGTTCATGAATATATGATGATTACAATTTTAAAACGGAACGCGTTTTTGGCAATTCCACTAGAATGCGTAATGAATTATGCTTTATGAAATGCGTAATGAATTATGCTAAAATTTGCTAAAGGCTGCTTACTGTTTTTAGTAAGTTAACAAAATCGCAAATAATTAAATCATAATAAATGATAATTAAATTAATCTTGATTGTCTTGATTAATTAAAATTAATTTTTATAGTAATTAAATTAATCTTGATAATAATTAAAGTAATCTTTATTGTCTTGATTAATTAAAATTAATAATTAATTCTTCGCGTGGAGCGTTAACATCTTTGTAAGGTTGTAAGGCTAGGTAAAAATTCTGTAAACACAAATGAACTTATACTTTTTAGATATAAAATTTTTTTAACGAATTTATAATAATTGAAAATGTGCATAAATTACATTTGTCTACGTTAACGAATGAAAATACGTTCTAAATATAAAATTAAGATTAATATAAACGATTTCAATTATTTTTTATAATCATAGAGTTAAGAAATGAAACAAAGTAATTGACATTTTTTTCTTTCGGATGCTCTACTTTTATAAACTTGATATCTACTCCTTTAAAGACTCATCGTATATAAAATTAAAAATATGTGAAACTACAATAGTCATCACAATTATCTCAATTCTTACCATTATAATTTGTGAATTTATTAATTTATCTGATGTAAAAACTAGTAGTATGTGATATTTTTAAAGGCATCTATGAATAGACTATGGGGAGAAATGTAATTCATGAGGTGTCCGTGCCGCACTGCCGGATACTGAGGATTAGTCACAACAACAATTAATAAAATTCGAAAATGTAGAAAAAATTAAATAGCTTTCGAGATTGGAAATGTTTTGACTGCAACTAACATAGAACAGAGAATGAATATTAGTAAAAATATCGATCAATATTAGCATTTAATAATGACAATGCAATACATGAATTTCAGTTTGCATTTTAAAGAAATAAAGGTAACAGATATTCTATAACTTTTCATACTAAAGAGCTGTATTAAAAATATGAATCTGAAAATCAAATATATTTCCTAAATTATTCAAATATTGAGTTTGTAACTCTATTTAAACAGCCAGTAAGAAGAAAAATTAGAAACACTGCAAAATTCTAAAATGTTATCAATTGTTCTCTATTCAAACAAGATCCTGCATTCACAAAGGCCTGTCGAGATAACGGTTATTTGATCTGCATAATACCGATTCCGCTAATTTCCTCGTTATTTAATAAAAGGATTAAGGGTGCATTTGATCGATGGTAAGCTCAATTCGGTAAGCCTGCTGCGTAAGGATATTTTGTTAAATTCATGCTTACAAGTCGAGGGACTTCATCAACGCTGGCCAATTTTGAACCCTGATTATGCAGAATATACTAATGTTGATGGGTATTGCATAAATGCGATGTTGTAGATACACAACTTGAAATCTATAATACTTGACGCTACCAAAATGCTTGATAAAAAGGCGTTGAATGCGTAATTCTTAGAGTGTGTGAACCTCAATGCTTTCAAAATGCTTGATGCTTAAAAAATGCTTGATACTTTTAAAATTCTTGATGCTTCCAAAATACTTGACAGTTTTAAAATGCTTGATGCTTTCAAGTTGCTTGACACTTTTAAAATGCTTCACGCTTCCAAAATGATTGATGCTTCCAAAAGGCTAAACACTTTTAAAATGCCTGATGCTTTCAAAATGATTGACACTTTTAAAATATCTGATGCTTTTAAAATGCTTAATGCTTTTATAAAATACTTGAAACTTTGGAGGAGGATAGTGCATAAATGTGAAGAGATGGATAATGAATAAATGTGAAGAGATGGATAATGAATAAATGTGAAGAGATGGGTAATGCATAAATGCGATGTTGTAAATAAACAAATATGAATCTAAAATACTTGACACTAGCAAAATGCTTAATAATAAGGCTCATATTGTATAATTCTCAGAGTGTATGAATCTCAATGCTTCCAAAATGCTTGACACTTTTAAAATGCTTGATGCTTCCAAAATGCTTAATGCTTTCCTAAAATACTAGAAACTTTAAGGACCCTTGAAACCATTCAATGATTCTAGAAGAATAAATGATTCTAGAAGATTCTAGAAGAATAGTTTAACCAGTGAACTTTATAACAGTGAATAACATAATATAGTTTTTAACTATGTAACGAAAGTTCTGACCATTTCTTGGAAGATAATTGTAAGACATGATAATAACCTGACATGATAACGATTCAGGTGCTTGAAATAAATTAATTATATTTATAAGTTAACTTATTATTAATTTAAAATTTATTATTAATTTATTAATTTAATTATTATTATTATTAACTTAAAAGTAATTATTAATTTGTATTTACTTGAGAAATTATCACACCAATGATATTCTAAAGAAAAGTATGCTAATGATGAAATTCTAAAAAAATTCATTTCCTCTTCCCTTCGGATTGTTCATATAGGAGAAAATAACAATAATCTATCACTTCAATCCATTTTATAATTTCATTTCGTAATACACGTATATAAAAATACTTTAAATATGAACTTTTAAAAAAAAATCTAGTTAAAATATTTTATTATTAAGAATTACACTATAGAACAGCATTTAACTTCATTATACAAACAAAATGAGTATTTGAAATTGTTGAAAACCTGCCATATGATATTTCAACATTGTTTCACGATACACTAATAAAGCAGAAAAAAATTGACATGCTATTTTCGATTCGAACCACTGCTCATATGAAACCCAAACGAATAGTCGATCTCTTTACGTTATCTTATAATTTCGTTAAGCAATACAAAGCATATAGAAACATTTTGAATCTAAACGTTTATTGCAAAAGTATTCCAATGAAATATTTTATTTTTTCATAATACTGAGGAATTACACAGTAAAAAATAGTAAATTTCATTATATAAATAGATAAAGTCATCGAAAAATCTATCACAAGTTATTTCAATGATATTGCTAAGAATAGAAAAGAACAGTTCACTTCCGTTATCCATTATGTGATGACAAAAAAATTAGAATCTTCATTTTAAATTACTCCTTATATAAAAAGCAAACTGATAATCGATTACTATACTCCGTCTAACAATTTCATTATACAATACAAATATATCGTAACCTTTTAATATTCAATTTCTAAGTCTATCGAAAAATCTAGTTAAAATTTTTTGCTGTTTGACAATACTGATTTACATTGGAAAATTAAATTTATTTCATCATATCAATAAAATGTGTATTTTAAGTTAATAAAATTCTTATGACATATAATATGACCATATATGAGTATTTCAATGATATTTCCACTCCAAGTATGCTGATACAATCAAAAAAATGTATGCTATTGTAAAAAATTGTATTATATTCTTTTCAATTCCATTTGCTGCAAATATGAAAAGTAAAACGAATATCCGATCACTTTACACAATTTTAAGATTTCGATATCAACTACAAGCATATTACACTTTAAATCTTCTACCAAAAATTTTGGTTATTGTAATGCTGACGAATTTTGATAATGCTGACGAACTGCAGTGGAAAAAAGTAGCTTATTTGGGTGTATAAATAAAACGATAATCTAAGATCTCCTCCGACTTATCTCACCTCCGATCCGCTTCTTAATATTCTTTTCTGCAACGTGATTTCAGCGTTTGAATATAAAAACGGTGATTTTTTTGAAAAATAGATTCATTCTAGGAGAGATTTTTGTAGCCTATATTTCTATGAAAATTAAATTAAATTGATTTTTTCCTTTGGATATATCGACTCGAGTTTTTATCTCAGAAAAATGGGAGGAAATATCCCTTGTTCGCCAAATTATTATATTTTATTTTTATTTTTACGGTTTAAAATCCTCTAGAGAGCAATATTTTCTGGCATTTATTTGGATCTTTTCTTTCATCACTTTATTATCATAGAATTTTTTTTTTGTTATTAATTCATTTCTTTATCCAATGTAACGAATTTTGTGCTATGCAGATTTCTCATTGTTTTTCTTTATCGCTTTATATCCCAGATACGTATGGTTTTTGGATAAATAAACACCATTTGTTTTCAATCTGTGTAGGAAATGGTGCTTAAAAGTCTGAAATGCGTTCTGAAAATGTTTTTTTTATAAACAAAACTCGAAATTAAACAAAAAAAAAAACAATCGAAACAAAATAGATTAATGTTATAAAATAATAGACTTTATATTTATGCTAATTTTAAGATTCACTTAAAGTTTTGCCCATGTTTCTCTTTTTTGAGTGTTACAAGTATATATGATGACATTTAATAATAAATTTTTCTTATACTCAAACCTGTTTTATGCAGGTTTCTGTGCAATTTTTCTATATATGATTTTGCTTTTCTTTTTTTTTTGGGGGGGAAGGGCAATATATAAAACGAGTACCATTAAAATGCATAGAATAAATATTAATTAAAAATGTAATTTAAAACGAAAATAACAAATAGCTTCAAGAAACATGCAAATTAAAATACCAGCAGATGATAAATGATGTTTGATATCCCTGATTTACATTGGCAAATTAAATTTATTTCATTATAATATGATCTCATATGAGTATTTCCATTATATTTCAACTCGCAGCATACTGATACAGCAACAATCTTGTATTCTATTGTAAAAAGTTGTATTATGTTCTCTTCAATTGCATTTGATGAAAATATGAAAAGGAAAACGAATAGTCGTTCACTTTACACAATTTTTGAACTTCGTTATCTACTACAAGCATATTACAATACCTTAAATCTACAGAAAAGAATATGGTTATCTTAAAATATTTCCTTTTCGATAATGCTGAAGAACTTCAGTGGGAAAAAAGTAGCTTATTTGGTTATATAAATAAAACGATAATCGAAGATCTCCTCTGACTTATCTCACCTCCGATCCACTTTTTAATATTCACCTCTGCAACGTGATTTCAGCGTTTGAATATAAAAACGGCGATTTTTTTTTGAAAAATGAGATTCATTCTAGGAGAGATTTTTGCAGCCTATATTTCTCTGAAAATTAAATTAACTTGAATTTTTTCCACTGGATAATATATCGACTCAAGTTTTTTATCTCGAAAAAATGGGGAGGAAATATCACTCGTTCTCCAAATTATTATATTTTCTTTTTATTTTTAAGGTTTAAAATTCTCTAGAGTGCAATATTTTCTCGTATTTTTGGGGCTTTTTTTCCTTCATCACTTTATTACCATAGCATTTTTTTTTTTTTTTGCAGTAATTCATTTCTTTATCTAATGTAACGAATTTTGTGCTATGCAGATTTTCTCAGTTTTTATTTTATCACTTCATATCCGAAATACATTTGTGTTTTTGGATAAAGAAACACCATTTGTTTTCATTATGGGTTGGAAATGGCGCTTAGAATTCTGAAATGTGTTCGGAAAATGGTTTTTATGAACAAAACTCGATATAAAACAAGCAAAAAAAGGCATTCGAAACAAAATAAATCAATGCTATAAAATATTTAGCTTTATGTTTATGCTAATTTTAATATTCATTTAAAATATTGCCCATCTTTCTCATTTTTGAACCTTATGAGTAAATATGATGACATTTAATAAAAACTTTTTCATATTCTCAAATCAGTTTTATGCAAATTTTTTATGTGCAATTTTTTTTTGTATTGTATATAAAATAAATACCATTAAAATGCATATAATGAAAAAAAATTAATTAAAAATGTAATTTAAAACGAAAATGACAAAAGGCTTTCAAGCTAACAGGCAAATTAAAAAGGATTCATTAGATGATATATGATGTTTGATATCACTGATTTAAATTGTAAAAATAAATTTTTTTCGTTTTATAAATAAAACGTGTATTTGAAGTTATTACAAACCTTACGACATAGATATGACCTTATTTAAGTACTTATATCATATTTCAAATCGCAATATACGGATACAGCCAAAATGTATTCTATTATAAAAAATTATATTATATTCTCTTCAATTGCTTTTGCTGAAAATATGAAAAGCAAAACGAATAGCCGTTTACTTTACACAATTTTAGGACTTCGTTATCAACTGCAAACATATTACAACACCTTAAATGTACAGAAAAGAATCTGGTTATCTTAAAATATTTTCTTTTTGATAATGCTGAAGAACTGCAGTGGGAAAAAAATAGCTTATTTGGTTATATAAATAAAATGATAATCGAAGATCTCCTCCGACTTATCTCACTTCCGATCCGCTTCTTAATATTTTCCTCCGCAACGTGATTTCAGCATTTGAATATAAAAACGGCGATTTTTTTGAAAAAGGAGATTCATTCTAGGAGAGATTTTTGTAGCCTATATTTCTATGAAAATTAAATTAAACTGAATTTTTTTCCTCTGGGTAATATATCGACTCGAGTTTTTTTTTATATCGAAAAAATGGGGAGGAAATATTACTCGTTCTCTGAATTATTATTTTTTCTTTTTTCTTTTTATGGTTTAAAATCCTCTAGAGAGCAATATTTTCTCGCATTTTTGGGGTTTTTTTCTTTCACCACTTTATTACCATGGAATTTTTTTTTTTTTTGCAGTAGTTCAGTTCTTTATCCAATGTAACGAATTTTGTGCTCTGCAGATTTCTTGTTGTTTTTTATCACTTCATATCCAAGATACATTTGTGTTTTTGCATAAAGAAAAACCATTTGTTTTCCTTCCGAGCTGGAAATAGTGCTTAAAAGTCTGAAATGTGTTCGGGAAATGTTTTTATGAACAAAATTCAATATAAAACAAAAAAAAGAAAAAACAATCGAATCAAAATAAATCAATGTTACAAAATAGTTGGCTTTATGTTTATGCTAATTTTAAGATTCCTTTAAAATATTGCCCATCTTTCTCATTTTGAGTCTCATTTCTTTCTCAAAAGAAAGGTATATAAAAATCTGTATAAAACAGGTTTGAGAATACGAAAAAGTTATTATAATAAATTAATAGTTTAAAAAAACTAAAAAACACGCTTTTAGAGTTAATTAAACTAAAAAGTAAAAAATAATTGTTAACATAAGAATAAAATGACTGACGAGAAAATGAATGTCACTGTTCTAAGAGCGTGGGGTGCTCGATATCAATCGTTATAATTTTTCACTAGTTTCATTCCGAAATTCAGAGTTAGTTTTAAAATGTCATACAAAGCACCCTACGCTTTTAGAACAGTGACATTCATTTTCTCGTCAGTCATTTTATTTTTATATTAACAATTATTTTTTATTTTTTAGTTTGATTAACAATAAAAGCTTGTTTTTTAGTTTTTTTAAACTCTTAATTTATTTACTTTTTAGTTTGATTAACTCTAAAAGCATGTTTTTTAGTGTTTTTAAACTATAATATTTAACTAAGGACTGGAACTACAGTTCTTACAATAATTTAATTGTGAGTGAAACAAGGGCTAAATGCGAATACGTCGAGCAAGCCAGGATTCGAACAGGAAATCTAATCAGGCGCGTTATCCGTTGTGCCGCTGTCCCACGTGGGTTTGAATATCTGAAATATGTCTGTATATGTTTCTTTGCAGCTTATATAGTGTGTATGAGGAGAAGCAGATCTCCAGGGGAAAAATGGTGTGCTGATCAAAATGACTTTTCAAAGGCTGTGTGTTTTAATCACTAATGCTGTCAATCTATTGTAAAATTTGTATAGCAAAACGAATAGCAGATCATTTTACACAATTTTAGGATTTCGTTATCTACTACAAGCATATTACAACACTTTAAATCTAATACCAAGAATCTGGTTATCTTAAAATATTCCCTCTATAATATATTCTCTATACAACACTTTAATCTATAATCAGTGAGAAAAAAGCAGCTTATTTGGTTATATAAATAAAACAATAGTCAAAGATCCCCTCCGACTTATCTCAACTCCGATCCGCTTCTCAATATTCTCCTCTGTAACGTGATTTCAGCGTTTGAATATAAAAACGGTGATTTTTTTGAAAAATGAGATTCATTCCAGGAGAGATTTTTGTAGCCTATATTTCTATGAAAATTAAATTAAATTGAATTTTTTCCCTCTGGATAATATATCGACTCGAGTTTTTAATCTCGATAAAATGGGGAGGAAATATCACTCGCTCTCCAAATTATTCTATTTTATTTTTATTTTTACGCTTTAAAATCCTCTAGAAAGCATTATTTTCTCGGGGTTTTTTTTTTTTTTTTTTACCACTTTATTACAATAAAATTTTTTTGCCGTAATTCATTTCTTTATCCAATGTAACGAATTTTCTAATATGCAGATTTCTCGTTTTTTTAATTTTTTTTTTATCCCTTTATATATCCGAGATACGTTTGCTTTTCGGATAGAAAAACCCCATTTGTTTTCATTCTGGGTTGTAAATGGTGCTTAAAAGTCTGAAATGTGTTCGGAAATTGGTTTTCATGGACAAAACTCGATATAAAACATAAAAAAACCAATCGAAAAAAATAGATCAATGTAATAAAATATTCGGTTTTATGTTTACACTACTTTTAAGGTTCTTTTAAAATATTGCCCATTTTTCTCATTTTTGAGTCCTATATGATGATTTTTAATAATAATTTTACATATTCTCAAACCTGTTTTAATTTTTTTTTTTCTGTGCAATTTTTTTTCTTTCTGCTTGTAGTATATAAAACAATATATAATGAATAAAAATTAATTAAAATTGTAATTTAAAACGAAAATAACAGATAGCTTTCAATATTACATGAAAAATTAAAAAAGGATCCAACAGATGGTATATGATATTTGATATCACTGATTTACAATGACAAATTAAATTTATTTCGTTATTAAAATAAAACGTCTATTTGAAGTTATTACAAACCTTATGATATATGATATGACTATATATGAGTATTTGAATTATATTTCAACTCGCAGTATACGGATACAGCTAAAAAATTGTATTCTATTGTAAAAAATTGTATTATATTCTCTTCAATTCCATTTGCAGAACATATGAAAAGCAAAACGAATAACAGATCACTTTACACAATTTTAGGATTTCGTTATCAACTACAAGCATAAAGCAACACCTTAAATCTAATACCAAGAATCTGGTTATCTTAAAATATATCCTCTATGATAATGCTGACGAACTGCAGTGGGAAAAAAGTAGCTTATTTGGTTATATAAATAAAATGAATATCTAATCCGACGAATATCTGTAATCGAAGATTTCCTCCGACTTATCTCACCTCCGATCGGCTTCTTAATATTCTCCTCTGCAACGTGATTTCAGCGTTTGAATATAAAAATGGCGATTTTTAAGAAAAATGAGATTCATTCTAGGAGAGATTTTTGTAGCCTATATTTCTATGAAAATTAAATCAAATTGAATTTTTTTTCTCTGGATAATATATCGAATCGATTTTTTTATCTCGAAAAAATGGGGAGTAAATAACACTCGTTCTCCAAATTATTATATTTTCTTTTTATTTTTACGGTTTGCAATCCTCTAGAGAGCAATATTTTCTAGTAATTTTTTTCTTTTATCACTTTATTACCATAGAATTATCTTTTTTTACAGTAATTCATTTCTTTATCCAATGTAACGAATTTTATGCTATGCAGATTTCTCGTTGTTTTTCTTTATCGCTTTATATCCGAGATACGTTTGCTTTTTGGATAAAGAAACACCATTTGTTTTCACTCTGGTTTATAAATGGTGCTTAAAAGTCTGAAATGTGTTCAGAAATTGGTTTTTTATGAACAAAATTTGGTATAAAATAAAAAAAATAACAGTTGAAACAAAATAGATCAATATTATAAAATATTCAGCTACATATTTATGCTAATTTTAAGATTCATTTAAAATACTGCCCATCTTTCTCATTTCTGAGTCTTGTAAGTAAATATGATGACTTTTAATAATAACTTCTTCATATACCCAAACCTGTTTTATGCCGTCTTTTTCTGTGCGAATTTTTCTGTACAATTTTTTTTTATGTAGTATAGTAAAAAATTATCATTAAAATGCATATCATGAATAAAATTAATTAAAAAATGCAATTTGAAACGTAACTAACAAATTGCTTTCCAGATAACATGCAAATTAAAAATGATCCAACAGATGAATGATGTTTGATATGACTTAATTTTACATTGGAAAATTAAATATATTTCGTTATATAAATACAGCATGTATGTGAGGTTATTAGAAATCTTATAACTGCGTATTTCAATTATATTTCTCCAAACCGTATCGTATACTAATACAGCCAAAAAAAGTGTTTGCTATTGTAAAAAAAATTATTATATTCTTTTCAATTCCAATTGTTGTTAATATGAAAAGCAAAAACGAATAACATATCACTTTACAGAATTTTAGGATTTTGTTATGCAGTAACAAGCATATTACAACACTTTAAATCTGCTACCAAAAATCTGGTTATCATAAAATATTTCCTCTTTTATAATGCTGAAGAAAAGCAGTGGAGGGAAAGCAACTTATTTGGTTATATAAATAAAACGATAATCGAAGATCTCCTCCGACTTATCTCACCTCCGATCCGCTTCTTAATATTCTCCTCTGCAACGTGATTTCAGCGTTTGAATATAAAAACGGCGATTTTTGTGAAAAAGGAGATTCATTCTAGGAGAGATTTTTGTAGCCTATATTTCTATGAAAATTAAATTAAATTGAATTTTTTTTCCTCTAGATAATATATCGACCCGAGTTTTTTATCTCGAAAAAATGGGGTGGGAATATCACTCGTTCTCCAAATAATTATATTTTCTTTTTATTTCTTCTGTTTAAAATCCGCTAGAGAGCAATATTTTCTCGCATTTTTTGGGGTTTTTTCTTTCATCACTTTATTATCATAGATTTTTTTTTTTGAGTAATTCATTTCTTTATTCAATGTAACGAATTTTGTGCTATGCAGATTTCTCGTTGTTGTTTTTTATCGCTTTATATATCCGAGATACATTTGCTTTTCGGATAAAGAAACACCATTTATTTTCATTCTGGACTAGAAATGGTGCTTAAAGTTTGAAATGTGTTCGGAAAATGGGTTTTATGAACAAAACTCGATATAAAATCAAAAACACAGTCGAAAAAAAAATAGATCAATGTTATGAAATATTCAGTTTTATGTTTATGCTAATTTTAAGATTCCTTTAAGATAATGCGCATCTTTCTTATTTTTTAGCCTTATAAGTAAATATAATGACTTTTAATAATACCTTTTTTCTATTCTCAAACCAGTTTTGTGCATTTTTTTTCTGTGCAATTTCTTTTTTTTGTATTTAGTACATAAAACAAATACCTTTAAAATGCATGTAATGAATTAAAAATTAATTAAAAATGTAATTTAAAACGAAAATAAAAATTGTTTTTAAGATAACATGCAAATTAAAATGCCAGAAAATGGTATATGATGTTTGATATCACTGATACACGTTATATAAATAAATACAAGTTAAATAAATAAAACATGTATTTGAAGTTATTACAAACCTTACAACATATGATATGACCATATATGAGTATTTCAATTATATTTCAACTCGCATTATACTCATACAGCCAAAAAATTGTATTCGATTGTACAAAAATTGTATTATAATTTCTTCAATTCCATTTTCTGCAAATATGAAAAGCAAAACGAATAGTCGTTCACTTGGATGACACATCAATGAATGGCAGATCATTTTACACAATTTTAGGATTTCGTTATCAACTAAAAGCATATTACAACACCTTAAATCTAATACCAAGAATCTGATTATCTTAAAATATTTCCTCTTTGATAATGCTGACGAACTGCAGTGGTAAAAAAATAGGATCTAAAAGTAGTAGTAATATAAATAAAACGATAATCGAAGATCTCCTCCGACTTATCACACCTCCGATCCGATTCTTAATATTCTCCTCTGTAACGTGATTTCAGCGTTTGAATATAAAAACGGCGATTTTTTTGAAAAATGAGATTCATTCCAGGGGAGATTTTTGTAGCCTATATTTCTACGAAAATTAAATTAAATTGAATTTTTTCCTCTGAATAATAGATCGACTCGCGTTTTTTATCTCGAAAAAATGGGAGGGAAATATCACTCGTTCCCCAAATTATTTTTATTTTTTACGGTTATAAAATACTCTAGAGAGCAATATTTTTCTCGTATTCCTTTTTGTTTTTTTCTTTCGCCACTTTATTACCATAGAATTTTATTTTTTGCAGTAATTCATTTCTTTATCCAATGTAACGAATTTTGTGCTATGCAGATTTCTCGTTGTTTTTCTTTATCGCTTTATATCCGAGATACATTTTCTTTTCGGATAAAGAAACACCATTTGTTTTCATTCTGGGATAGAAATTGTGCTTAAAACTCGCAATGTGTTCTCGAAAATGGTTTTATGAACAAAACTCGATATAAAATTTAAAAAAAAACATTTGAAACTAAATAAATCAATGCTTTAAAATATTAGGCTTTACGTTTACGCTAATTTTAAGATTCCCTATCGCTTTATATCTGAGCATATATTTGCTTTTCGGATAAAGAGCACCATTTGTTTTCATTCTGGGATGGAAATGGTGCTTAAAAGTCTGAAATGTGTTTTTTATTTTTTTTTATGAACAAAACTCGGAAAAAGAAAAAACCAATCGAAACAAGATAGATGAATGTTATATAATATTCATTTTTATGTCTATGTTAATTCTAAACTTTTAAACTAAGAATATTTCAAATGTATTCTCCATCCTTTTTACTTTTCAGCCTTGTAACCCTTTAAGAAATGAAATATTTTATATTTAAATTTTTGTTTAAATTTTTAGTAGATATGGACTCCAATGATATTAAATAAATAATTAAAATAATCTATAACTCCACCTGAGGCACAGGGGAGACACCAGAACGATCGTACGTTCTCGGGCTTAAAGGAATAAGTGAATATGATGACTTTTAATAATAACTAGTTTATATACTCATACCTTTTTAAGTGGTCTTTTTCTGCGCAATTTGTATATACGATTTGTTTGTGTGTAGTACGCTATCAAATTCCATTAAAATGCATATTATGAATAAAAATTAATTAAAAAATGTAATTTAAAAAGAAAATAACGGATGACTGTCAAAATAACATGCAAATTAAGATGCATCCAACAGATGGCCCATCAGATATATTATGAAATTACCATGAATTTTATTAGATTAGATTACATCTTTAAGTGACGAAAATATTTTGAAACAGTTCTTTACAAGAAAATCGCATGCTTGATTGCGATAAATAGTTTTAAATGCATATTTTGAAATCTAATTAATTTCCTGGCTCTACAGTCCAAATTTATTTGTTCCCTATTCTATTATTTGTTCACTATTCACTATTTATGTGGTAACATTCCCACTTTTACTTTACGTGAGCTGGCAAAACAGGAAAGAAACAATTTGTTTTCTTAAATTTTAATATTGTATTGATAATTACTCAAAGCCAAGATATTGAAAGTATTATATATAACTTTTTAAGCTTCTATTTTCGTTCTCAATAGATCATAATGCTAGACTCTGAAATGTACATACTGATGGAAGATTTTGAAAACTAGAAAGCATTTTAATATCGCAAATACAAATGCATGATTTATTAATCCTTTCGTGGTTGTACTAAAAATATAATCAGCAATTTTAGAGAAATTTGTGGTATTATGACTGAAAAAGGAAATGTGAAGAAACAATGTCTTCTTTGTGTGTTTGGAGGATTAAAAATTATTTTATGTCTTCTTACTTGCAAAAAGGTTGTACATAATATTGCTTCCAATATTAAATTACAATAAATCTGCAAAATGCATAGCTGTGATGTATTAATCAAAATATATAGTTGCCACAATTAAAATTTCCACCAACACCATTAAGAAACTGATATTATAAACATTCAAATCGAGTTATTAATATGATTTCAAAGAAAATCTAAAATGAAATTGCATTGGGTAGATTTTTGTTAAATAATCATTTGTTACTCAAGTAATACCGAAATAAGAAGGATATTTTAAAATTTGTAGCGTTCTTACAACGAATACCAGAAAAAAAACTACGAGTAAGTCCCGGTGAATCTTGTGAAAACAAAAAGAATCATTGTGAAATTCAATTGTGTAGTTTCCACCAACACAATTAAGAGACTGGTAGTATGCACATTCGAATCGAGTTATTAATGTGATTTCATAGAAAATATTTAAATTGTATTATGTAGTTTTGTAATAAAAAGTCATTAGTTACTCAAGTAATAGCAGTATATTTTATAATTTATAGCAGCCATACAACGGATACCAGAAAAAAACTACAAATAAGTTCCAACGAATTTCTTGAAAACAAAAAGAATTATTGTAATACTCAATTGTGTTGTTTCCACAATTAAAATTTCCACCAACACAACTAATATTATATACATTAGGATCAATGTCATTCATTCATCATTCGAGTTGAATATTATTCATTATTCGAATCGAATGCTATTCATTATTCGAATCGAATGTTAGTTAATATTCGTATTAAATGTTATTCATTATTCGAATCGAGTTTCGTTATTCGGATCAAATATTATTCACATTCGAATCGATCGAATGTTATTCATCATTTGAATCGAATGTTAATATAATTTCATAGAAAGTCGGAAATGAAATTGAATTGTGTAGATTTATGTTAAATAATTATTCGTTACTCAAGTAATAAAGAAATAAACAAAATATTTTACAGTTTGTAGCAGCCATACAATGGATACCGGAAAAAAAACTACAAGTAAGTTCCGATGAATCTCGTGAAAACAAAAAGAATCATAGTGAAACTCAATTGTGTAGTTTCCACAATTAAAATATCTATCAATATAATTAAGAGACTAATATTGTACACATTCGAATAAAATTATTAATATGATTTATTTCATTTTCGATTGGTTATTCATATAATAACAGGGTATTTTACAATTATCCATATAACGGTCAACAATTAGCCATACAGCGGATACCAGAAAAAAATCTACAAGTAAGTTGCTATGTATCTCGTAAAAACAAAAAGCATCATTGTGAAACTCAATTGTGTAGTTTCTGCAATTAAAGACTGATATTATACACATTCGAATCGATGTCATCCATACATCATTCGAATCGTATTCCATTCCACATTCGAATCGAATGTGGAATGGAAGACGTCGTCTTATTCGTCATTCGAATCAAATGTTATTCATATTTCAAATAGTATGTTATTCATCATTTGAGTCGAATGTCATTACTCATTCGAATCGAATGTTATTCATTATTCGAATCGAATATTAATATAATTTCATAGAAAATTTGAAATGAAATTGAATTATGTATATTTACGTTAAATAAACATTGGTTACTCAAGTAATAACGAAATAAACAGAACAGGTTGTAGCAGCCTTAGAACGGATACCAGAAGAAAAAAAAAACTACAAGTAAGTTCCGATGAATCTCGTGAAAACAAAAAGAATCATTGTGAAACTCATTTGCTGCAAAGTGTTACGGGCGGGTGCTAAGGAAATTTAATGGCGGAAAATAAAATAATGATCTCCATTAAACATCATTTCCCCAGCTCCATATTAATCTGCCGCTATCTCCTCCGCCGGAATCATTTCGCATGCTATTATGTTTCACCAATTCATCAGGAAATCTTAAAAATTAAAACCACCGCAAGATTGCCGTGCCAGCTTAATTGCGTCACTTTATACGGGCAATTTTTTAAAAATACAGAATGGCAACAGCGCGCGAGGGGGGTGAGGGGGAGGGGGAAGGAAGAAGTCATTGTTTGCTGATGACGCCAGGAAAAACTTTAATTAAACATCGATTTCTGTAAACCGAACACAGGGTGGAAGGTAGAAGAAAGGCGTTCCATTTTTCCCTCAGAAAATGAATTCGCGCCGAGAGGAAAAAGGATACTACCTTCCAAAAAATTAAACAAAATTAACGATTGGCGATAATTTATTAGCGTTTCATTTCATTAAGTTTTTAATGATGTTTTGATAACATACCTTTTCTTCCTCTTTTATTGTTGGCGGTAAATTGTTCGTTCTAAAAGACATGTAAACTTCCATTTTAATGGCCGAAACGGGTGTAACAAGAGAGAAAGATAAATAGATAAAAGTTAAACGAAATGGCTTTCAAATTTTAAAAGCTACAGGAAACTTACCGGCGATGTTTTCTAAAGATAACGTTTGTCTAGGGATTTGTAATGTCGGTTCGTGGTTTGGAGGCACACTATTAAAATTACCAGAGAATGGAGATTACCGACTTTTGAAAGGATTCGAATTTTTGTTCGATAATGACAAGATTACGTCATTTGACGTTCGAAACTGCTCTCACGTTTCCTGAGAAGATAAAGAAAATAATTTAATTATTTTAGTAAGATTTCATTATATGCAACGGTTATCCAAAATAACGGAAGGGTTAAATTTAAAAGACGCCATCTTTATTTTGGCTAATAAATTGAAAGATTAAATTAGCAATCACTTATGTTTTATGAAGTAAACATGTTTGATTTAATGAGGTAACAAAATTTAGATATATTTATATTCGTGTCAAATATTCTGATTTACACGATTTTCAAAATCAATAATGATAATAATAATAATAAATTTATATTTTATATGCTCCTACAGATCAGGTTTCAATTGGTTTATTATAATAAATGAACTCCATAATCCATTATGTTCCCCTGTTTACAGCAGAGCTATTCGAAAAATGCTTCCTGTAGTAAGTAAATAAACATAAAAATGGAAAGCAGATAGATAGTAAAATAGATAATGTTTTCTAACTTTTACATTTAGATACATTTCAGTACATTATTACAAGTGAAAAGTCAAAATTTTATCCTTTCTACAAGAAAATAACTTTCCACCGATAAATTAAATGTCAAAATATATCTTTCTAGAGCATGGGTAAATCTATTCAATGTTCTATCTATCCGCTTTCCATTTTTATGTATATTTACTTGCGACATGAAACATTTCTCGAATAAGAATTCTGCTACAAACGAAGGAACAATATGGATTTATGTAATTTATTTACACATTACATGAATTAAAATTAAATGGGAAAAACGCCATAAAAAGAAGTATAAATATAAATATATAAGTATATATATATATATATTTCAGTGTCCTTTTAGAAATCTCAATTATTTAAAACACAAAAGAGAATATATTTCCTGAGTACTAAATGAAAGAAGTTTGTTTACCTAATAAGACACAAAAATCTAAATTGGAGTCCTATAATCCTTCAATCATTCAGTTGCCTACATTTTAAGAAAGCTCCGTTTTTTAAACATTCACATCACAAAAGAATAACTTCATTTTCTTATGACAGTTTTATAGGGGGCCATTCAAAAAGATGAATCCACAATGATGTGGTTAAACTCTAAATGGCTTTCCTCCGTCAAAATTTAACACTCCACTTTCCCCAAACCGGAACATATTCATATCCATAACATCCAATAAGCAACGTCCTCCCTTAAGCACTGCTGGAACTAGACGTCTGTGGTCTCCATTAAACTGGAATTATTGCCCACTGACCATAAATCTAAAGCAAACAAAATCAAAAAATACGGCAAGAATTCCTTCCACCAAAGTGTCCCCCGAATTCAGAAACGACAGATCTTAAAGAATCTCTCCCAGCGTCGTTTGTATAATGCCGCAGTTGGGCAGTCGGTTAAATTGACTCACCTTGATTGTGATTGACTCGCAGTACTTGAGGCGGGAAAACAAATTCTGGTAAATTAAGTGCAAATACAGGAGGAAAGGAATGGAGGCTTATCTTTTAAGGAGCCTCTTAGGGTGGCTCGCATTTTTATTTCTAGAAAGACAAATTTTGTTTTAAGAATGTTTTGGTCCGCTGAGGCTTGAAAATGGCGATGTGTTTTCTCTTGTACTCTTAATGAATGGTACTTTTAAATAATGGAATTGTGCTTTTAATATTAAGGATTAGAGCGGTAGATAAAGAGAGATTTGGTTTGGTTTGTCGCTCTACGGCCATTTTGGGAACACTTTAGACTAATCAGGCCGTTACCTACTGTTTCACGTTGGATTTCCAACCACTAACAAACATTTCTGCCACAACCAGGATTCGAACATATATCCTGTGTTACCCACTACCAGAAGCACTATGGCCATCAGGCTGCTAGGTTTTGAGTTCGAGTGCCGGTGGTGACATAGATGTTTGTATTGTTCGGAATCCAATTTAACCTGTAGCTCCCAATTTAATACGACTGACAATTCAATTGCGCAAAAGAAAAACATCTCCTGTCCCCCACCCATGGAGGAATCGTGCCAATGAAAAAGGAAATATATATATCATCGACTTCTTAATTTCATTTCACTTAAATAAATAAAAAAAATTTAACTAAACCTTAAAAATCAAACAATTTTTAAGATTTTTTCTTCTGTTTATATTCTATTATATAAACTAAGTCTGTCGTTGTTTACCACCTATTTGATGCTTCATAAAAATCACTTAAACACATCGTATGTATATATATATACAGTCCACATTAATGTGACCACATGTCAAAAGCCAGAATATACACTCTTGTATATTCTGGCTTTAAGAGGAGCGTGAAATGTGGTATTAAGAGGTATTTAAGCGTATATTTATATTTTGTGATATAAAGTGGAATTCTTTATATGCCCTCCACTGCAATGTGCTGCCACCTGCTTTTTGTAATTGGTTATTTCACGTTGACGTCGAAAGTAGGTGGTGGTCACATTAATGTGACTGGACTGTATATATATGTATATATATTCGTGGTATTTGTTTATATATTTCCTTAGACAATCATCTTGTATTTGGAATTTAGAGAATATATGTGAAATCTGAATACTTATGAATATATGAAATTTTAAAATGGTATTTAAATTGTATATATACATTACAAAATGTTTCAGAATCCTTTAAAAAATCTCGTTTAAAGAATGAAGGAGAATACATCTCCTAAAAGCTAAATGAAAGACGTTTGTTTGCATAATAAGATGTGTTTTCTGTTATACTTTTAATAAATGGTGCTTTTAATTAATGGAATGGTGCTTTTAATATTTAAGGATTAGAGAGGTAGATTAATAGAGGTTTGACTTGGTTCGTCACTCTGCGGTCATTTTATCCAAATTTGTAGGTTAATTAGACAGGGACGTACAGTTTAACGTGGATTCCAAACCACCAACAAACATCCATGCCATCGCCAGAATTCAAACCTAAATCATGTGTTACCAACCACAAAGCACCATCTAATTGACCATCAGGCTGCTAGATTTTGAATTCGAATGTCGGCGGTGCCATGCATGTTTGTAGTGTTTCAAAATCCAATTTAAATCGTAGATCCCGGTCTAATATGAATGGCAATCCAACCCCGCAAAAAGAAAAACTTCTCCTGTCTCGAACTCTTCCGGTAGGCAGACGGCTTTGCCCCACCATGGGGCTGTTGCACCAATAAATACAAAGAATATATACATAATTTTATTTCACAAAAACAAATCAGAAAAATTTATTTAACCCTAAAAAAATAAAACTCTTTTTAATATTTTTTTCTTCATTATGTATTCTGCCGTTCTAAACTACGTCTGTTTGTTCGCCTAGTTGATACTTCATGAAAATCACTTGAATTTATCATTCATCATTCTGTCAAACAAATTAAATATATACATACTATATTTCAGTATCATTTAAAAAATCACAATTTTTTAAAACATAACAAAATATATTTACTAAACGCTAAATGAAAGATATTTTCATGCCTAATACGATATATGAATCTAAATAGGAAAATACCTATAATCCTTCAAACATTCAATTGTCTACAATTTATGAAAGCTTCCTTTTTAAACATTCACATCACAAAAGAATAACTCCATTCTCTTACGACAGCTTTATAGGGGACCATTCAAAGAGATGAATCCAGAATGATGTGGTTAAACTCTCAATGACTTTCCTCCCTCATAATTTAGCACCCCACTTTCCCCAAACCGGAACATATTCATATCCATAACATCCAATAAGTAACGTCCTCCCTCAAGCACTGCTGGAACTACACGTCTGTGGTCTCCATTAAACTGGAATTATTGCCCACTGACCATAAATCTAAAGCAAACAAAATCAAAAAATACGGCAAGAATTCCTTCCACCAAAGTGTCCCCCGAATTCAGAAACGACAGATCTTAAAGAATCTCTCCCAGCGTCGTTTGTATAATGCCGCAGTTGGGCAGTCGGTTAAATTGACTCACCTTGATTGTGATTGACTCGCAGTACTTGAGGCGGGAAAACAAATTCTGGTAAATTAAGTGCAAATACAGGAGGAAAGGAATGGAGGCTTATCTTTTAAGGAGCCTCTTAGGGTGGCTCGCATTTTTATTTCTAGAAAGACAAATTTTGTTTTAAGAATGTTTTGGTCCGCTGAGGCTTGAAAATGGCGATGTGTTTTCTCTTGTACTCTTAATGAATGGTACTTTTAAATAATGGAATTGTGCTTTTAATATTAAGGATTAGAGCGGTAGATAAAGAGAGATTTGGTTTGGTTTGTCGCTCTACGGCCATTTTGGGAACACTTTAGACTAATCAGGCCGTTACCTACTGTTTCACGTTGGATTTCCAACCACTAACAAACATTTCTGCCACAACCAGGATTCGAACATATATCCTGTGTTACCCACTACCAGAAGCACTATGGCCATCAGGCTGCTAGGTTTTGAGTTCGAGTGCCGGTGGTGACATAGATGTTTGTATTGTTCGGAATCCAATTTAACCTGTAGCTCCCAATTTAATACGACTGACAATTCAATTGCGCAAAAAGAAAAACATCTCCTGTCCCCCACCCATGGAGGATTCGTGCGAATGAAAAAGGAAATATATATATCATCGACTTCTTAATTTCATTTCATTTAAATAAATAAAAAAAATTTAACTAAACCTTAAAAATCAAACAATTTTTAAGATTTTTTCTTCTGTTTATATTCTATTATATAAACTAAGTCTGTCGTTGTTTACCACCTATTTGATGCTTCATAAAAATCACTTAAACACATCGTATGTATATATATATACAGTCCACATTAATGTGACCACATGTCAAAAGCCAGAATATACACTCTTGTATATTCTGGCTTTAAGAGGAGCGTGAAATGTGGTATTAAGAGGTATTTAAGCGTATATTTATATTTTGTGATATAAAGTGGAATTCTTTATATGCCCTCCACTGCAATGTGCTGCCACCTGCTTTTTGTAATTGGTTATTTCACGTTGACGTCGAAAGTAGGTGGTGGTCACATTAATGTGACTGGACTGTATATATATGTATATATATTTGTGGTATTTGTTTATATATTTCCTTAGACAATCATCTTGTATTTGGAATTTAGAGAATATATGTGAAATCTGAATACTTATGAATATATGAAATTTTAAAATGGTATTTAAATTGTATATATACATTACAAAATGTTTCAGAATCCTTTAAAAAATCTCGTTTAAAGAATGAAGGAGAATACATCTCCTAAAAGCTAAATGAAAGACGTTTGTTTGCATAATAAGATGTGTTTTCTGTTATACTTTTAATAAATGGTGCTTTTAATTAATGGAATGGTGCTTTTAATATTTAAGGATTAGAGAGGTAGATTAATAGAGGTTTGACTTGGTTCGTCACTCTGCGGTCATTTTATCCAAATTTGTAGGTTAATTAGACAGGGACGTACAGTTTAACGTGGATTCCAAACCACCAACAAACATCCATGCCATCGCCAGAATTCAAACCTAAATCATGTGTTACCAACCACAAAAGCACCATCTAATTGACCATCAGGCTGCTAGATTTTGAATTCGAATGTCGGCGGTGCCATGCATGTTTGTAGTGTTTCAAAATCCAATTTAAATCGTAGATCCCGGTCTAATATGAATGGCAATCCAACCCCGCAAAAAGAAAAACTTCTCCTGTCTCGAACTCTTCCGGTAGGCAGACGGCTTTGCCCCACCATGGGGCTGTTGCACCAATAAATACAAAGAATATATACATAATTTTATTTCACAAAAACAAATCAGAAAAATTTATTTAACCCTAAAAAAATAAAACTCTTTTTAATATTTTTTTCTTCATTATGTATTCTGCCGTTCTAAACTACGTCTGTTTGTTCGCCTATTTGATACTTCATGAAAATCACTTGAATTTATCATTCATCATTCTGTCAAACAAATTAAATATATACATACTATATTTCAGTATCATTTAAAAAATCACAATTTTTTAAAACATAACAAAATATATTTACTAAACGCTAAATGAAAGATATTTTCATGCCTAATACGATATATGAATCTAAATAGGAAAATACCTATAATCCTTCAAACATTCAATTGTCTACAATTTATGAAAGCTTCCTTTTTAAACATTCACATCACAAAAGAATAACTCCATTCTCTTACGACAGCTTTATAGGGGACCATTCAAAGAGATGAATCCAGAATGATGTGGTTAAACTCTCAATGACTTTCCTCCCTCATAATTTAGCACCCCACTTTCCCCAAACCGGAACATATTCATATCCATAACATCCAATAAGTAACGTCCTCCCTCAAGCACTGCTGGAACTACACGTCTGTGGTCTCCATTAAACTGGAATTATTGCCCACTGACCATAAATCTAAACCCAACAAAATCAAAAAATACGGCAAGAATTCCTTCCACCAAAGTGTCCCCCAAATTCAGAAACGACACATCTTAAAGAATCTCTCCCAGCGTCGTTTGTATAATGCTGCAGTTGGGCAGTCGGTTAAATTGACTCACCTTGATTGTGATTGACTCGCAGTACTTGAGGCGGGAAAACAAATTCTGGTAAATTAAGTGCAAATAGAGGAGGAAAGGAATGGATGCTTATCTTTTAAGGAGTCTCTTAGGGTGGCTCGCATTTTTATTTCTTGAGAAGACAAATTTTGTTTTGAGAGTGTTTTGGTGAGCCGAGGCTGGAAAATGGAGATATGTTTTCTCTTATGCTTTTAATTAATTGTGCTTATAATTAGTGAAACGCTGTTTTTTGTATTTAAGGATTAGAATTGTAGATAAAGAAAGCAGATGAGTTTCTTGAATTACAGAACCAGATTAGAAACCCGTCAAGGGAAGCCAAACTGAAATATTCTATATGACAGCTTAGAAAATTCTATGCTAGGAGAGGCACTATAAATCTGTAAGTTGGAACGCCTTTAAAATGAAAGAAGGTAAAGAGGAGAGAATCATCAGTATCAATGGCGCAATAGCCCCATGGTGGGCCAAGGCAGTCAGGATATTGACAGATTTCCAGACAGGGTTATGTCTTCTTTTTACGGAGTTGATTTGTCAGACCTACGCCCAACTGTCTATACTTGAATTAGACCAGGACCGACGGTTTTAAAGGGGATTCCGAACCTCTAAAAACATCTATGGTGCCACCGGTACTCGGACACAACACCTATGGCACCAAACGCCAGCCATCAATTATTTATAACGTAAAGAAGAATATATTTTCTAAATGCTAAATGAAAGACGTTTGTTTGACTAATTTTGTTTTAACAGCGTTTTAGTACGCTGAGCTTTGGAAATGGGGATGCGTTTTAACTAATACTTTTAATAAATGGTGCTTTTAATTAATGGAATTGTGCTTTTAATATTTAAGGATTACAGCGGTAGATAAAGAGAGGATGGGTTTAATTTGGTTTGTTGCCTTACGGTCTTTTTGTGCACACTTTAGGCCAACTAAACCGGGACCTATAGTTTAACGTCGATTCTGAACCACGTTAGAACTATAGGTAAACCATTAACATTCATGCCATTAACAGACATTCATGCCACCGCCAGATTCGAACCTAAATCCTGTGTTACCAACGAACAGAGCACTAGTCAATTGGCCATCAGGACACAAAATATAGAGCGGAGATGAGTTTCTGAAATTACAAAACCAGATTAAAAACTCGACAATTGTAGCAGAACTAAAAGCTTCCATATCTATGCTAAGAAGTAACATGATAAATTTGTAAGCTGGAATGTCCTTAATTTGAAAAAGGATAAAGAGGAAAGATTATGTTATTTTTATCTTAGCATTAGAGAGCGTTTTCTCTAATTAAATAGACAAGTTATAAGCTAATTGTAGAAGCCCCCATAGTACATCCTGGGTAACGCTGAAAGCCATCATTGGAAAGAGGGGATACTAATAAATGGATTTCACTTTTGAGAGTGTTAGTTAAAAATTGAATTGGCCACATGCGGGTGAAATTTAGCATTATATCTTCTTAGACAAACAAACATTTTGTATTTAGAATTTAGAAAATATATGTAAAATCTGAAATATATATATATAAAGTGTTTCAGTATCATTTTAAAAAAATAACATTTATAACATAAAGGAGAATATATTTTCAGAATACTAAATGAAAGATATTTGTTTGCCTAATAAGATACATAAATCAAAATAAGAAAAATGTAAGACTTATAATCCTTCAAACATTCAATTGGCTACTTTTTATAAAAGCTTCATTCTTAAACATTTACATCACAAAGGAACAACTCCATTTTCTTACAAATAAAAGTTTAATAATCTTCCGAACATTAAATTGTCTACATTTTATGAAAGCTTCCTTTTTAAGCATTCACGTCACAAAAGAATAACTCCATTTTCTTATGACAGCTTTATAGGGAGGGAGCCATTCAAAAAGATGAACCCACAACGATGTGGTTAAACTCTCAATGACTTTCCTCCGTCATAATTTAACACTCCACTTTCCCCAAACCGGAACATATCCATATCCATATCCATAACATCCAATAAGCAACGTCCTCCCTTAAGCACTGCTGGAACTAGACGTCTGTGGTCTCCATTAAACTGGAATTATTGGCCACTGACCATAAATCTAAAGCCAAGAAAATCAAAAAATACGGCAAGAATTCCTTCCACCAAAGTGTCCCCCGAATTCAGAAACGACACATTTTAAAGCATCTCTCCCAGGGTCGTTTGTATAATGCCGCAGTTGAGCAGTGGGTTAAATTGACTCACCTTGATTGTGATTGACTCCGAGTACTTGAGGCGGGAAAACAAATTCTGGGAAATTAACTGCAAATAGAGGAGGAAGAATGGATGCTTATCTTTTAAGGAGTCTTTTATGGTGGCTCGCATTTTTATTTCTTGCGAAGACAAATTTTGTTGTTGCTTTGGTGCGCTGAGGCTTGAAAATGGGGATGTGTTTTATCTTATATTTTTAAAGAATGGTAGTTTTAATGAATGGAATTGTGCTTCTAATATGTAACGATTAGAGCAATAGATAAAGAGAGATTTGATTTCGTTTGTGACTCTACGGACATTTTGTACACACTTCAGGCTAATTACATCGAAACCTACAATTTAACGTGGATTCCGAACCACCAACAAACATCCATGTCACGGCCAGGATTCGAACCTGAAGGATATGAACCTGAACCTGAAGCCAGAAAGCAAACCAATTGGCCATCAGGCCGCAGATAAAGAGATGATATGAGTTTCTGAAATAACAGAACCAGATTGGAAGCCTGTCAAGTTAAGCAAAACTGAAAGCCTCCATATCTGTGATCAGGAGAGGCGTGGTAAATCTATAAGCTGGAATGTCATTAAATTGAAAATAGATAAAGAAGCAGTAATAAAAATCCTTTATATTCATTTCAGAATGTTCAATCTAATTAAATAAGCAAATTATGAGTGCTTTGTGAAAGCCCCACCCCATAGAGCATCCTGGGTAACGTTGAATCTTCCACATGCCATCTTTCTAGTGGAGTAGATTAGAGTGTTCTTCAGTGGAAGGGGAAGAATAATTGGATTTTACTTTTGAGAATGTTCGTTAAAAATTGAAATAACCAAATGTGGGTGCATTGTAGCATACTCCCCGTACTATATCCTGTAACGCTGAATCTGCTGCATCTATGCCCTTTTAATGATGAATCACGTCAAGTTAATTTCTTGGTATTTCAAATTGTATAGAATTTATGCAATGTAGTTTGCATAGTTTTACATTGTATGAATTTATGCAATATATTCATACAAGAGAGAGATATTTTGAGAGTGTGAGTCATTTAAGTATGTTCGCGTTAAAATGAAGAAATCACAGTTATTAAACTAAATACAAACTTTTCAAACAGGATTTAAATGCTTTTATTGGTATAAATATATTGTTAATATAAACTAAGCATTTATAATAAGAACGAAATATCCTTTTATTGTACAGCGTGATAAAAAGGCTAGTCAATTAAGCTGTAATCTAATAAAAACTGAAAGTATTGTTTCGAAAATATTTTCTAATTATCCATTCAAATATTTATCAACAATGGTTACAAAACTTTTTAACTTTGCTCTTTCTTTAGCAATGTTATTATTGCCACGCTTCCAACCATCTTTTTATTGCTTAATTAAATGCCAATGATCCTTTGATACTTTTTTCGTTTACAGCTTTATTTCTTTTTTTAATAGATGAATAGCAGACTTGATATGATACTAAGGTTTTTCATAATAATAAAATCCTAAAAATTTATTTATTTTTAGTGATTATCAATTAACAGGTAATATAAATTTTGATTATATGATCGAACTTTATTTTTCAACAATAATTACAAAACTTTTTATGTTTGCTCTTTATTTAATAATGTTATTATTGCCATGCTTCCAAAAATCTTTTTATTATTTAATTAAAAGCCACTGATCTTTTGATGCTTGCTTTGTTTAGCTTACAGCTTTATTGAGCCAACGGCCGTACCATGCTGAATATACCGGTTCTCGTTAGATCACCGAAGTCAAGCATCATTGGGCGCGGTCAGTACGTGCTCATGGGTGACCACCTGGGAAACCGCGTGCCGTTGGCAAATTTGGGACCTGAATGGCCGAGTGTCTGGCGCTTTGCCGCTCGGTGCCACAGGTTTTAGGTTTGGACCCGGCGGTGCCATGGATTCCGAACTGGTTCGGAATCCACTTTAAGCTGTAGGTCCCAGTCTCCTATGACTGTAAGAGCGTCACGGAGCAAAAGTCAGGCTTCTACCTACGGGTGCTCCATCACAACAGAAGCTGCTTCCTTCCCCTTCAATCATGGGCACGTATGGGCTCGTGGGCTTGGCCAGCCAAGTGGGATAAGAAACAACAACAAAACACAGCTTTATTTCTTTTTTAATATATGAATAACAAAGTTAATATGATATCAAGGTTTTCATAATAAAAAACCCTAAAAATTTATTTATTTTCAATGATTATCAATTTCCAGTTATTATAAACTTTGATTATATGTTTGAAAATTATTTATTTAATATAATTAATCTTTTTTTACAACTCTTTATACTGGGGATAGATAGGTTTGTATAACTTGTAATAGACATAAATTGAGCATTCATGACTTCAAATTTCATTAAAAATGTCATCCATAATAATAATAAGCTCAAAATATAAACTAAAAAATAATACCAAAGAATCAAATTCAGAATAAACTAGTAAATGTCTTTTAGTTTTCTTCTATATGCTACGCTTACATTAAATCCATGGGACACATATCCAACATATCTTTTGAATAAACTCAAGACTTTATTTGATTTGACTAAAGCATTCCTCTGTGTTGGCACAATGGATAAATGAACACGACTGCAGTTACAGATAACTCATGTTTGACAAGAGCCATAATCCACAATCCTGCACAAATCGTTGAAATTTATCCTGGTCATTGCTTTAGAAGCACTTCGTTGGCTTGTGTTTAGATTCTGAAAAGGGAAGGTAAAGTTAAACGTAAGTGGCATATCCCTCTATGAAATTATCTCAATTCCAATATCTTTATTATATTTGAATCAATTATTGTGGTTGAAATTTGATTCAAATTTTTTGCTAGCCAGTTTACTTTTTTTATTTACTTTAGAATCTTTTTAACTTTTCGATCGTAATTAATAATTATCTTTTGCATTTTGATAAAATTTTTATTAATGTTTATTTAATGTATTAGGTATTAAAATTTTAACTCTGCAGGGTGCTTTTTCCCCCTTTTTAAAAACGGTATAGGCATTTATTTCATTAAAAAATATAAATTGATGCACCAATCCAAGTATTGTTCATCCAATTATACTGTTCATACTCCATCTCTCTAGTAAAAGACAAATTCCACGTCCAAAGAATCACTCGTTTTTCGAATCAAACCGAGTTTTTTTTCTTCAAAAGAATAGAAATGCTACTCAGACCTGTCGTGTATCAGCGATCAAGCAATAATCAGAAAAAGTAATATCTGGAGAACAGGGTGGTGATGTAGGATTTCCCATCAAAGCGTTTAAATTTTTTTTTTTTTTCAGTTTGTTTTTGCCTTCCTTCGAAACACGTAGCCGAACATGGTCATGTTAAAAAAATAATTTCTTCCTCGGTCTTTTCTCGTATTCTGATCGTTTTCCTTTCACTTCTCAGTTCAAACGCAACAACTACTGTAAATAATGTTAACCAGTAACGATCCAATTGTGTTTTAAGAGCTAGTAATTTTTTTCATACTGTGGACGGCTATCTTGGTAAATCAGCATAGAAAATCACCCTCTTTGAATCATTTCCAACAAAATCTTTCAGCTGATGCATATTCCCAGTAAATCTGCATCCATTCATCTGACATCCATTTCATCTGCAATTTTCGTCCAATCCTTTCGTTCCGGGTTTTCTCCAGACGATATGCAAATGCGGGGTAGTTTCCCTTAAAAACACTACCGGAAGACAATGACCTCCTTCTCCAGAGAGATAGAGCCAAGTTAGACTTCTACTTACAAGAGCACCATCACAGCAGAAGCTGCCCCCCTTTCTCTCCAGCCATCAGTACACTACTCATGGGATGTCAATTCCACACTGAGGATTAGACACAACAACTAAATTAAATGTTGTGTTATTTTTTGAAAAATGTACTAACACTGTAAACACAAGTAATAATTGTTTGTAACACAATTTATATAATATAATAATCAATATAATCAATATATAATAATCAATAATTGTATGTAACACAATTTATTTGTTAAACACGAGTAATAATTGTAGGCCATCATCATTGACGCAACGTTTCCATGTTGGGCCAAGGCCCACAGTATTCTGGTAGATTTCGAAAGAGCAGAAGATTTCTTATTACTGGATAAGATTGTTAGCCCTACGCCCAACGGTCAAACGACGAGAACCAGCAGTTTAAAGTGGATTCTGAACATCTATAATCAACCATGGCAAAGCTGGAGCTCGAACTCAACATCTGTGGTACTGAGGATCAGAGTGCTAGTCATTCGGTCACCAGGCTCTTACAAACATAAACTTTACCAAAAAACATATTGTTGTTAGTAAACTAATAACATGTAACGACAATATTACTTTTCTATAATTTGACCAAAAATGGAAATAAATGAAAACGCGAAGAAATTATTTCACGGACAAATCAAATCGTGAACAAAAACAGACTTGACGAGAAATTAGATTTCTGGTACTTATTCCATTATCGTGATTTAAATCACTGTTATAAAGAAAACTCTTTAATACAGAACAGATCTTTTTACTCATAGCAGAAAAGGTGAAAATAATTACTTGCTGCAAAAATGTTTTCTTTTAGCAAATAATGCTACTAGCAAGTACAAAATAAACTCGTTAACAAGTATTCAAAGAGGTGTTTTAATTAAACAACCGTGTCAAAACATAATAACTGAACACAAAACAAATTCATAACTTTTAAGTAGCAGATACGGAATAAATGCGCTCTTGTTTAACCTTAAATAATGATCTGAATCATAATTAAAGAATAACATTCTACCTGATACTTTATATTCTTTCGATAATTAAGAAAAACAAAGTGTTCGGTAAACCGGTTTTCCTTTGAAATACAGTTTTAGAGAGAACGGAAGACTTGTTTACTTATTAAATTAACAAAGCAATGATGATCGAATATGAAATAGCGAAATTGAATATTTATCAATAATATTTATTTGCGCTAGTTTTTGTTAGTTTAAAAAAACAGAAATATTTTAATCGGTAACTTTGTTTGTATAGAATATTTTGCTTTTTTTTAACCAATATCTGAAGATGTTACATACAAAGTAAATAGTTAATTTTTTTTCAAAATAAAGATTTTGTAATTAATTTAGTTTGTTTTTACATTAAATCATGAGTACTTTTGAATGTATAAAATTTATATATTTATTAATATGTGGAAGAAAGTGACGGGACACGACACTATAACGACATAACCCCATATTTATTAAAATTAATAGGAGGTAGAGCCTCCTTTGGCTGCGATCACAGCTGCAATCCTTCTGGGCATGCTTCCCACTAAATTAGCCATAGTGGCAAAAGGAATTTCCTTCCAAATGTTTAACAGGAAGTTCCATAGTTCAGGCTTGCTTTTGGGGAGTGGGGTGCAGGCCCTCAACCGACGGTCCAATTCGTCCCAGAGATGTTCAATTGGGTTAACATCAGGGATCTGCGCCGGCCACTCCATGCGTTTAACGTTGTTGTTCACATACCAATCAAGAGTCCTCTTGACACATGGCATGTTGCGTTGTCGTCTTGATACCAGCAATCATCCATACCGTACGTTGTCCACAAGGTAGGAAGGACATGATTGTCATGAATATCACAGTATCTATCGGCATTCATCTCACCATCCACCTTCACCAGTGGGCCAGCCAAATACCAGGAGAAACAGGCCCATACCATCAATCCTCCTCCACCAAACTTTACAGTTGAGACGACACACTCGGGCAAAAGGCATTCCCCGGTAAACGCCATACTCAAACACGTCCATCGGAACGGAAAAGGTTAAATCGTGACTCGCCACTCCAAAGGACGCGTTTCCAGTCATCCAGAGTCCAAGTACGGTGGTCTTTGGTCCATCGAAGGCGCGCTTTCTTGTTGGTTTTCGTAATCAAAGGCTTATGGGCCGCCGAACGTCCAGTGTAAGGACCTCGATACGAAGAGTCTTGGTCAAAACGGCCACATCTGTGGCTTGTCTAAACTCATTAGCGATGTTATCCATGGATGTTTGACGGTTACTTCGAATCTCCCTGCCGAGCACCAGCCGGTCCCTGCTGGTGAGAACTGTAGGTCGTCCACTTCGGGGTTTGTTCTGACAGTGTCCCTCAGTCTTGTAGCGACACACAACACGTGCTACAGTTGATTTTGAGCAGTTACGGAGACGGGATATCTCCCTAATTCACAACTTGGCACGATGCAATCCAACCAACACACCTTTCTCGAATTCAGACAACTCTTTCCGTGGCGGCATCTTGACAAAAAACCACTCTAGTCGACTCCACAGAGTATTTATAGGATATGGCTGACACGTGATACCTATTATTGCGCATGTGTCAGCTGTATTGTCGACTTTTCTACTTTTTGAGGGGAGGCCCCGTCACTTTCTTCCAGATAGTGTATAATACATAGATAAATTTTAAATATTTACCTGACTAGTAGCTCAGTGGCAACGTGTGACGGAGGTGAGCATTTGGGGTAAAGTTCAATCCGCTAGAGAGTTTTGTTGTAGACAATGTTTCAAAAGACGAGGAGGCTGAATGGTGTTTGAGATGTTCAGCATCTTGCCTCATTAGTAGGACTAGCTGGTATGAATTTTCCGAGTTATCTCTCATACGATATGCAAATGCAGAATATTTTCCATAAAAGGTCTTCCCGGAAGTCATTGCTCTTCAGCGACACGGAGCCAAGTCAGACTTCGCCCTTCTGCTCCATCACAACAGAAGCTGCCCCTTTTCCTTCCATCCGCGAGAAGATGTCATTCCAGCACTGCAGGACACTGAGGATTAAACACAACAAAAAAATTAGATATTGCATTCTTTTTTCAAAAATATATTAAAACTGTAAACACAAACAATAATAGTTGTATTTTACAAATACACTCATGTCCATAAATTAAGGATAATTCAGAATCACACAGAAATTAAACTCTAAAATAAAAATTTCACCTGTAGAATTATCACACACATCTTGAAGAAGAATATGCCCATTACAGGAAACCGCCAGATGGCGCGGATAGTACGTCACAATGACGAGAGTGTAAGAGAGGGGTATATAAGGAATGGTGGCAAAGAAGTAAAATTGTTCACAAGCGCTTTAAAAGACTTTCAGTGCAATAACCGCATAGTTATGGCACAAAGGAAGCATTTGGATGATTTTTTACGTGGTAGAATTATCGGACGACTGGAATATGGACGTACCCAGCTGGAAGTATCCGAGGAACTTGGAATCGCCCAGAGTGTCATCTCCAGGCTTTGGCAACGATCCCAAGATGATGGTAATGTGAGTAGATGTTACAGCACAGGTCGCCCCCGAGTTACAACGCCGAATGAGGACCGGTATTTAGCAGTTACTGCCAAAAGAAACATACGGAGCACAGCATCAGACCTGTCTCGTCAGCTCTTCAGCTACCGGTACGACAGTTTCAAGGCAGACGATATACAGACGCTTAGGGCACATTGGTCTATATGCTCGTAGGCCTGTCAGATGTGTTCCACTTACCGCAACTCACTGTCGCCTGCGATTAACCTGGAGTAGAGAGCATGCATTGTGGACACCGCAACAGTAGTCTTGTGTGATGTTTCCGAAGAGTCCAGGTTTAGTTTGCAGTCTGATTCTCGCCGGACTTTCATATGGAGAGCGCCAGGTACCCGTTACCATCAAGAGAACACCATTGAACGGCAGAGTTACGGTGGTGCAGGATGGCTCGTTTGGGGAGGAATTATTCTTGGTTCCAGAACTGACCTGCATGTTCAGAGTGTAACGATGACAGGCCACATCTATCGGGATGTCATTCTGGAACAACATGTACGTTTGTTTCGGGGCGCCATGGGTGCTGAATTTCTGTTTATGGATGACAACGCCCGTCCTCACAGTGCAAACATTGTAGACGAATGCCTTCAATTGGAGGATATCACCCGTATGGATTGGCCAGCATACTCACCGGACTTGAATCCAATAGAGCATGTGTGGGATATGCTTGGCCGACGAATTGCAGCCCGTCAACCCCCTCCCGCCTGTCAACCGGAACTTCGGGGGGCATTGCTTGATGAGTGGTGTAATATTTCCCAAGATCAGATCGATAATTGATACTCAGCATGCCTAGGCGTTGAAAGGCCTACATTGCATCGTCTGGGAGACATACTCCATATTAACCATCATACTAACCATGTTATACTGTTTTTTGTAAATAGGTTCTTTTTTGAAATTTGCTCCAGGGTGTAAAAATCGCAATTTTTATTAATTATGTCAAACATATAGCATGTTTTTTGCTGTTTACCTTTTGTTTAATAAATAGACTTCACAAATAAGTCAAATTTGTTTTGCTTCTGTCTCTTTCTTTGCCTGAACTTCATTATCCTTAATTTATGGACAGGAGTGTATATACTTTACCAAAAAAGCATGTTTTTGCTAGTAAACTATTAGCATGTAAAGACTATTATTATGTGTAACTATAATTTTAAAAAAATGGAAGCTATTGATAAAGTGAAGAAGTTATTTTACGGACACAATCAAAACGTTGAACCAAACCAGACCTGAGGCGAAATTAGATGTTAGTTACTTATTACATTACCGTGATTTAAATCATTGTTGTAAGCAAAACTCTTTTCATATCGAACAGATCTTTTTACTCATAACAGAAAAGGTGAAAATAATTCTTTGCTGCAAAAATGTTTTCTTTTAGCAAATAATGCTACTAGCGAGTACAAAATAAACTCGTTAACAAGTATTCTGAGAGGTGTTTTAATTAAACAACCTTGTGAAAACATAATAACTGAACACAAAACAAAATCATAACTTTTAAGAAGCTGATACGGAATAAATGAGCTCTTGTTTAACCTTAAATAAGGATCTGAATTATAATTAAAGAATAACATTCTACCTGATACTTTATATTCTTTAGGTAATTAAGAAAAACAAAGTGTTCTGTAAACCGGTCTCCTTTGAAACTAAAATCAAAATTGAGTGTTTAGCAATAATGTTTATTTACGCAACTTTTTGTTAGTTTAAAAAAAAAAGAAACATTTCAATCGGTGACTTTGTGAAATTTTTGCTTCTTATAACTAATTTCTGCATGTGTTACATATAAAGTAAATACATTTTTTTTAAAGTTTAAGAATTTTTATTAAATTTAGTTTCGTTTTAAAGTTAATCATAGGTACTTTTAAATATTAACACTGAAACTGATCTAATTACTTATAGGAGAGTTTTAAGTAAACAAAATTTAATGAACTAAAGCAGTAGGCTTTTTAATACGCTTTTATTAGCTTCACCTGTATGTTTGTATGTTTGTATGTATGTATGTAACTGACTTTTTCCCCTGGAGATCTGTTTCTCCTCATATACACTATTTATGCTGCAAAGAAACATTTACAGGCATCTTTCAGAAAGAAAACAGTTATTTCACCTGAATGTTTGTTTGTCTGTTAAACTAAAAAGTAAAAAATAAATTAATAGTTTAAAAAAACTAAAAAACACGCTTTTAGAATTTAAAAAAAAATAAAAAATCACGCTTTTAGAGTTAATCAAACTAAAAAGTAAAAAATTAATTAATAGTTTTAAAAAACACGCTTTTAGAGTTAATCAAACTAAAAAGTAAAAAATAAATTAATAGTTTAAAAAACTAAAAAACACGCTTTTAGAGTTAATCAAATTAAAAGTAAAAAATAATTGTTAACATAAGAATAAAATGACTGACGAGAAAATGAATGTCACTGTTCTAAAAGCGTGGGGTGCTTTGTATGACATTTTAAAACTAACTCTGCATTTCGGAATGAAACTAGTGAAAAATTATAACGATTGATACCGAGTACCCCACGCTTTTAGAACAGTGACATTCATTTTCTCGTCAGTCATTTTATTCTTACGTTAACAATTATTTTTTACTTTTTAATTTGATTAACTCTAAAAGCGTGTTTTTTAGTTTTTTAAACTATTAATTTATTTATTGTTTTTTCTTAGTTTAAGCAATAAATAGTTTGATACTTTAGTTTAACATAAGATTTTTTTTTTATTTCCATTAGGTCGTTTTCTTGCATTTTTATTTTATATTTTAGTTTTCTTGCATTTATTAAAATATTAACGTTTTTTAATAATGTTGAATTTAGAAATAATATTTATTTGCGCAAGTATTTGTTAGTCTAAGAAAAAGAAATATTTTAATCTGTAACTTTGTCGAAAATTTATTGAAAATTTTGTTTTTTATAACTAATTTTTAGAGATGTTTTTTTAAAAAATAAATAGATAATTTTTTTTACAAAAAAGTAAACATTTTTACATATATAAAAATCTCCTATGTATGATTAAATTTAGTTTTTTTTTTTTTTTAAATTTAATTAAGAATACTTCTGAATGTATAAAACCAATTTAAACGTATATAGAAGAATTTTAAAGACTCAAAAGTTAATGAAATAAGGCTTTAGATTTTTTTTACATTTTTTTTCAATAATTTTTTCCCTACTTAAAACAATAAATAACTTGATATTTTAAGTTAACTTTAGATTTTTTTTATTTACATTAGGTCGTTTTTTATATTTTAGTATATATTATATTTATACTAAAATAGTTTTATATTTTATATTTAGTTTTTATATTTTATATTTTAGTTTTTATATTAAAATAGTAACTTTTTTTCCAATAATATTGAAACGCTTTTTCTGAAAGTCGGCTATAGTAATAGTATTAAAAAATATATAGACCAATTTATCAGCAAAGGTTAAGATAAATTCAATTCGATTTTCTATTGAATGGGAATTTTGTAAGTGGAATATATAATACATATACAACTTTTTTTAACATAAAAAATTTTGTATCTTGTGACTCGTGGCTCAGTGGAAACGTGCTACGCTGACAAGTATTAGGATTGAATTTCAATGCGTTGACGGCTTTATTGTAGGCGCGCTTTCAAAAAACGTGGACATTCGATAGCGTTTGTGATGTTCAGCATTTTCACCATTATACTGTCTACCTGGTGGGAGTTTCCGGGTTTTATACCATACGATACTCAGATGCAGGGTAATTCTCCATAATAATCCTCAGGCACTTTCTTCCTTTTTAAGCGACACGAAGCTAAGTCAGACTTAAACAATTTGTGTATAAAACTGCAAAAAAAATTTTATAATTCCATTCCAAATATTAACAATTCCGTTTTGAATGATCTAAGCAACTATGTTTACGACATTTCCGATTTTAAAAATCGCAAAAGACCTCGCGCTGTTCTGAATATTATTCATTAACGTTCCGATATCCTCCTTTCCGAATGACCATGCAGTTTCTCCACTGAGTCACAATTTCCCCTCCGATCGTTATTGTTTGTTTCAATTGTTTATCTTTTTCATTACCTACTTGGAATTATAGTAATAATATTTTTAAAAAATTATCTATGCATATTTTTTTTTTATTAATTAATAAAAATTTCGAAGAATTAATTTTTAAATAAATTAAAAATATACTTATATTGCTTTTTTCTATCTAATCAATGGGCTTAAAGCTTAAGAAATTTCCTTCACTCACAAAGCAGGAGATAGAGGTTGCTAAGCAACCAAGGTTCTCCATTAATTTGGCAAATCGTCGTCGTCAGACTTAAACCTGCAGGTGCTTCAAGAAAAACTACTGCTTTATCTCCATTCATGAATAGACTAGTCGTGGGATCTCCGTAATAATTAAACACAACAATAATAATGATTAAACACAACAATAAAATTAGATGTTGCAATCTTTTTTTAAAATATACTAACACTGTAAACGCAAACAATAGTAGATCTGCCTAGTGGCCGATTTCGAGGCAGGGAATGTTTTCTTTTTACTATATAAGATTATCAACTCTACGCTCAACGCTTTAGAGTCGTATTCGGCCGGGACCTACAGTTTAAAGTGGATTCCGAACTATTACAATCATCAGTGGCATTGCCGGGACATGAACCCGAAACTCGTGTCACAGAGCGGCAGACCACTAGTCACTCGGCCATCAGGCCCTTACAAATATACACTTTATCAAAAAACATATTGTTGTTGGTAAACTAATAACATGTAAAGACGACTCAATATTACTTTTCTGTAATAAAAAAAAAATTAAAAAGCGAGGAAATTATTTCACAATCAAATCACATACACAATCAAATAATTGAACAAAAACAGACTTGACGCGAAATTAGATTTCTGGTATTTATTCCATTACCGTGATTTAAATCATTGTTGTAAGCAAAACTCTTTTCATATCGAACAGATCTTTTTACTCATAACAGAAAATGTGAAAATAATTCTTTGCTGCAAAAATGTTTTCTTTTAGCAAATAATGCTGGCGAGCACAAAATAAACTCGTTAGCAAGTATTCAAAGAGGTGTTTCAATTAAACAACCTTGTCAAAACATAATAACTGAACACAAAACAAATTCATAACTTTTAAGAAGCAGATACGAAATAAATGCGCTCTTGTTTAACCTTAAATAAGGATCTGAATCATAATTAAAGAATAACATCCTACCTGATACTTTCTATTCTTTCGGTAATTAAGAAAAACAAAGTGTTCGCTAAACCGGTTCCCTTTGAAATAGCGTTTTAGGGAGAAGAGAAGACTTGTTTACTTATTAAATTAACAAAGCAGTGATTATCGAATATGAAATAGCGACTAAAAGCGAAATTGAATATTTAGCAATAATATTTATTTACGCAAGTTTTTGTTAGTTTTAAAAAAAGAAATATTTTAATCTGTAATTTTGTTTGTGTTGAACATTTTGCTTTTTATAACTAATTTCTGGAGATTCTACATATAAAGTAAATATTTAATTTTTTTTTTTTTAAAAAAGGAAAGATTTTATATTAAATTTAGTTTCTTTTTAAATTTAATCATGGATACTTTTTAATGTATAAAACTATTTTAATCATATATCAGCAAGTTTTAAATAAACAGAATGAAATGCAATAATGCCGTATGGTTTTTTTTTTTTTTTCTTACTTTAAGCAATAAATAGCTTGATATTTTAATTTAACTTTCGATTTTTTTACTTACATTAGGCCGTTTTCTTACATTTTATATTTTAGTTGAAATAAAAATAGTAACTTTATTAAAATAGTAACTTTTTTCCAATAATATTGATATAACTAAAATTAGCGCATCCCGGCGCATTTGTTGCCCTACAGATTCTCATCCGGAGGAGAAGTATATTTTGTGCATCCTGCCCATAGCAGAGTTTTGGGCATTCGGCTTAGAAGATGATTCCTTCAGCGAATCAATAATTATCTGCCTTTAAATGTGTTAAATATTGTATGTCTTTATTTTTATGTGTGCGATGTTTGTGCGTAATAAATAAAACTGTGTAATCTCAAACCTCTGCCTCAAGTGTCTCAACCCAACCCCACCCATTTATAATCTGGTTGCCCAAACCTGCACACTACAATTTTCTATTAAATGTAAATTTACTTAGTAGAATATATACTACATAGACATATTTTGAATAAGTTTTAATATTAAAGGTTTTATATTTTACATTTTGTTTCCTGCAGTAAAATAGTTGATGATTTTTAAGTGCTTTTAAATAAATTGCAATTTTACCCAGATAATAAACAAAAAACATATTAACCAAACATAATAATACTACAGATAGAATTTTATTCAAACATTATTGGAAATACTTTATATAGTACACAATGAATGTTTTCAAAAATATTCTTACGTCAATTCTTTGAAAATGCTTAACCTACAATAACATCATAACTTTATTAGTTTTAACTTTTTTTAAAGTTTCCAGAATAAGAGTTAAAAAAATTCAAAGTAAGTTATCTATAAATTTAAATAACATGCCATACATAGCAATATTTATTTGAATTTAATATTACTCTGCATTTAAATTAAAATTTAAGACACACTTTTTTTAATTTTATATGCTCTCAACAATTGCTGTCAATACATTATAATGAAAAGAATAAAATTTATATTTTTAAAAAAATGAAATGTCAAATATTTGTGTCATTTATATTTAAATTTTTATAAGAATTTATGCTAAATGTATCTTGAGCTAAATCTTATTTTCTTACCTTTCATAAAAGATGCATTTTTTATTGTACATATTTTAAACTGTCTGATATTGGCTTTATAAGCTTAGACAAATTATTACATAGACTCACATTTTATTCTTATAGAGAAAGACACAAATTATCTCTAAAAATGATATATATATAGAAAACTGAAAATAATTTCTTACAAATTGAAATATCTATAGAAAACTATCATCTAATTTTTAATATAAATTCCTTTACTTTATGAAATTGATGCAATTTTAGTTAATATTCCTTATATATAAATTGGTTTATATAAATTAATAATGAATATAGTATATACAAATTAATAATGAATATAGTATATACAAATTAATGAATAATGAATCAAATTAATACAATTATAAATACTGAATATAATAGATATAAATTAAGTATGAAATTGGTCTAGATAATATAATATATTATCTAGACCTAGTATAATATATTCTGTACACACTACTACGAAGAAACAAAAATGTAAAATTTTGTATTATAAATTAATTCCATTCATACATTTTATTAAGTATATTAATTTCGTATCGTATTTTGTATCTAAAATTATAATGAAAATAAATAATAAGCTATAATTAAAAGCAAATAAAGAATATAAAGCATTATATTATATTGATTTTATAAGCGCTTTAGTATTTGGTTCAAATTAAATATAGAATATAAAGCATTATATTATATTGATTTAATAAGCGCTTTAGTATTTGATTCAAATTCTTGTTGTAAAAGTCTACAGTTGTTGTAGTCATATCCCCTGATGAGTACAAGAAAATCAAATATCATGGTGCTCTTGAATAATGTTGTCTATGTTGATTGCCAGCTCGGAGTATAAATCCTCTTCCGAAGGATGGTCCAAACAAAGCATGGAAGGCTGCAACAGCTGAACAATAAAAAACGTGATGAGGAGTAAGCTCGACATCAGGGCAGTTGCAACATTGTTGGTAGTTTTCGACAGCAGCAGCAGAAATTTTCATATTTTTGTGGTGCTTCATCCTTAATCTTGTGAGAGTAGTAGCTGTTTATCTGTCGACATTTGGTTCTTTAATTTGGTATTTAGTACATAGTTTATATTTAAAGATCATTAGCTGGAAATATTTGTTTGCAGAAATGTGTGTCATTCTAATGTGTTATTTAACAATAAAATCTATTTTATAGAGAGTTTTTTTATAACGAAATATATTCTTGGCATTCACGTGAAATGTGCAATGAACTCTTGAAACTAAGATTTGAAAAAAAACCTCATGTTTTGTTAGCCAATAACGTAGATTCACATGTGTTAAGAAAGACAGCAATAAAGTAGGCGGGGTTGTTATATCAACAATATCAATTAATTTGAAAAAAAGTTATTTTTATAAACTTTGTAAACAGGCGGAATCTCCGGCCTATTCAGTCACTTTTCAGAAAAAGAGAAAAACAAAGTTTCTTGTCGGATCGTCACAGAAGTGTTGTGATGAGTGTTGCAAAAGTGTTGCAATTATGTGTGTTGCAGTGTTACAGAAGTGTTGCTATCACTTTTCCTCTCCTCCTCCAAAAACCTCCCTTTAAGAAAATCCGTCAAGAAGGGTGTCACTTTCCCTCACTTCTCCTTAGAGTCGACACTTCCTCAGCTCATGGTCTATCACCAATCACGATGCAACAACTCATGACGTAGTCCATATTCCATCTACAATTGTTTCGACCTGTGAAGGTCGAACAGACAATAGCTAGTTTCATGATGCATTAATATCTATGACATTGATTATCTGCTGTCAGATTTGAGTGGTAGGTTGTTCTCATTAGAACAAAAAATAATTGCATGTAGTACAAATATCCACAACACTGCTTATATACTATCAGATTCAGTGAGTGATAGGTTATTATTATGCACTTGTTAAAGAATATGCATTCATATCCCCTAGGAACAGAAATGCTTTATCTCTTCTCTTGGAAAAAATGCTACAACACACTATTTGAGTGTAAAAATTTAAAATATATTATATCAACTAGCAATTGTTTGAAATTTTTAATTTAAATTATTTATATTGTTTTGCTTACAGAATAAATGATAATACCGTATCCGTTTTTGAACTTTCTAATTATTAAATTTCCCTGTCTCTTTTATCCATATTGTACCACTTATTTTCAGATGCATCCAAAAAATATCAAGTAATTCAGCAAGTATTGAATAAATTTGAATTTTTTATTTTCCTGTCAAACCACCTATATTTTATTTTATATAAAAAAAATGAAGAAATATCACAGATAAACCAGTGTGAAAACATCAAATCTTCTTTACCTCAATGTCAAAAAATAAAATAAAGAACTTTTAAAAAATGAAGTTCTTCCCCAACTTCAATCCGTTTATTGCTATTTTTCTCCTTTTAAATAAAGATATGGCAAAGAATTTCTGGATTTCCCAATGTAGCCTGGTCCCACAAAACAATCTCGGATTCCCTTAAGTAAGGAGGGGGAAAAAATGGAATATATCTTTATCGGTGTCCTTTACTTCACTTCGGCTCTTTGAAGTCCTCTTACTTTTTTTCGAAAGAACCAGACTTCAAATAAACTGCACAAAGACTAAATCCTTTTTGATGTATAAGAGAAGTTATTACTAAACCATAACCTTTTCGAAAGCAAATACACTTAACTCTGTATTGGTATGGTATAGTATAGTAAAAGTATAGCGTATACTGAGAGAATAATATGAATACATATCTATGCTTAGTTGTTTACATAGACAAATGCTAACATTATTACCAAATCCTATCATATATAAAAAAAAATTACATGCATTGTAAAGATTCATAGCATATTCCACGCATTGTATACATTGCATATATTTTGTATTAAAATCAAAGACTGAAATATTTTAACTGCAAAATTATTTTTGTGCTGAATAACTATACTTATTTAAAATATAAGACAATATTGTTTCAAAGGCTTACATGATCCAATAATAATGCCAAATTTCTATTGTGAAAAAAAATAAGTATTTGATTCCCGCTGATGGAGTGTGTTACCTTCACTGATTTGAAAAATGGGTAGACTCTAATAAGATTGAATTTTCGTCCACATTCGTGAATATTTGAAATCACATGTCCATGCATTCTTATTGTGAGATGACCTTGAAAGGTCGAAACAATTACAGTTGTAATATGGATTATATCAGGGGTTGTTGCATCGGGATTTGTGATAGACCATGGGCTGAGAAAATGTCTACTCCAGCGAGAAGTGAAGGAAGCTGACCCCCGCCCCCTTCCCTCTTGATGGATTTTCTTAAAGGGAGGTCTTTGGGGAAGCAAAGGAATTCTGGGGAGGGGGAGAATCACGGCTATTAAGAGCAAATGGATTTGGAAACTGTGAGAAAGTATATTGCCTCGATAATTGTACATAATAGTTAGATTTTCCATATTTTTAATCGTAGTTAGTAATTGTAAGGTGGAGTAATTTAATTAATGGAGTTCTCATTTTCACCATTGTTTTGATTACCAATATTAACCCAAAGGAGTGTTATTCAGTATAAAATGGTTAAAAGGATTAGCACATTCATAGGTTACGTGCGAAAAACAAACGATCCAAGCTTTTTAACATAGAAAACATTATTTTATGTTATCTTTTTTTATCGGAGTAACCAATGTAACGTTGAAAATATATTTCTTTCATGAATTTCTTAAATTAATTGTTTACTTACAAAATAAATTATTTTAAAACATTCTTAAAAATAAAAAACAATATACATAATGATATTTTCTTAAGAAAAAAAAATGAGTTGTATTTCCAAATATATGTATATAATTATATATATATATATATACATATATTTGGAAATGCAATTCATTTCTTTTCTTTTTTTAATTAAAATTGTTGAAGGGAGGATATATATATTCTTCCTCCAACAATTTTAGTTAAAATTCATAGCAGTTTTAATTTTATTAAAAATTTTAATACATTTATTCTTGAAATATTTTTATCACTCTTGAGAAGAACTCCATTTTCAAAAGTACTCTTTGGAGTTTCCATTTTTGTTTTCAGTTAACTACACAAAAAAATTATTGTTTCTTAATATAGATATATATTTAGATTATTGCAAGATTGAAAATGAGGGAAAGAAAAGAAGTTAATAATAACTGTCAAATATAACTTTTAACTTCCAAATTCTTACATCTTAGAACTTATTGTGCATTACTTAAATAATATTTTTTTAAAAAAATATTATAAATATATCTAATCTACATACTCGTGCAATTATCATTATGTTACGTCTGGTTCCAACACCTTTCGTTTTTTATAATGGAGTCTTTCCTATTGAGAATATGAAATTTAAATGAATAAAAAATAAATAATGTTGTAACATAAAATATGGGTAAAAATTCAAGTTAAAATATGCAAGACACATTAATTTACTTTAATTTAAATGAAAATTAGAGATATAAATGTTATTTTTAAAAATATATTTATTATTTATGCTATAATAATATTTTCCCTTCCATCAACAAATTTTAATTAAATTTCATAGCTGTTTTAATTTTACTAAATGATTTAATACAATTATTCTCTAAATATTTTTATCACTCTTGAGAAGAACTTCATTTTCAAACGTTCTGTCAGGATTTTCCATCTCCCTTTTCAAGTAAGCACCCACACACAAAAAAATTATTGCTTCTTAAAATAAATATTTATTTTAACTTGTTCATATGAAATAAAATATTTTATCGCATGCTTATATTTAAATTTTCGTGTCACTTTTGAAATAAAATAAGCTGCATAATTTCTAGTTTCCAGAAAAACATTTAAAATTATTTTGTTTCACCTAGTTTATTTCAAAATTTTTGCGTTTTATATTTACTATATAACTTCAAAGAGAACAGATTTTGATTCAAAGTTCTATATTCGACGTTGCTGTAAATCTGCTTAAATGATGAGGATGGGCGATAACATAAAGGGTCACTGACAGCATTGTTGTAGTAGCTGCTTTTAAAAACCTGGTGACCCGATGGTTAATAAAACATATGTAAATAAGTCTCTCATCAACAGTCATGCTACCTGATGCAAGTTTTCTGGTTCTCTCTCGTATTCCACACAAATGTGGGCAGTTATTTCTGAGAAGGGTGGGCTATTTGGGATATACATAAATGTTACATGAGGCCCACCGATGTTAAAATATAGATAAAAAAGTAAGGCATATCTTTATGATCTATTAATAGATCATTTTCTAGTGGATTCCATCACATGTTGAAATATATGGAAACAAAAGGCACATCTTGTCAAAAAAAAAAAAAAAAAAAAAGGAGCAGTAAGTGACCTATCTCTCTTCACTCTTTCAGGAAAACTATACTGGACAAAATTAAGTCATCGTATATTAGTACACATTAGTATCTAACACCCACCCAAACCTTTTGTAAAGACATCTCTTTTCACTCGATGAAACTGATGATCCGAGACTTTTTTCGGAACACTCTATCTGATAATCTACTTGAAGGCAACTCATCGAAAACCTGGTTTAACTTTAGTTTAAACATCCCTGATCAGCCCAGGTTTAAAGCTGTTGCCCTTTTCAGACTCCTGACGGGCCATGATTGTATGGCCAATCATCTTTTTCGTATGAAAATATTTGCAAGCCCAAAATGCATGCTCTGCAGTCTTGGAGAGGACATGGATTCATCTCCCCTTCCTGTCTGCCCTGCACTTGTTTCCTCCACTGTGTAGGGTCGTTACTGGGAGGCTAGGGCCCTTATGGGCTAAACATGTCACTATGTGATTTCTTTCGATTCTCGTTGTTGTTTTCATGTTCTTTGTGTTCTTTTTCTTTCTTAATTTATTACTTATTGTAGCCTGCCATTGGAAATATAAAAAAAAAGTATCTAACACCAAAGTGAAAAAGTCTGGGAAACAGGAAAGTCTGGAATGACTGGAAAAACTCGCAATGAGGCTGTTGCTAATTTTAGATTAAAAACTGCACACGACTGCCTGGCCGAACATTTGGCCGAAATTGGGATTGTGAACTCTGATATATGTGTTTTATGTAAGACAGAGAAAATGAATAAGGCCCATATGCTTATTTGCTCCTGGACTGACTCTAACTTACAACAAAATGGTGATTTATGTACTTTTCACTGGAATCCTAGAGAAAACATGCCCTGTTCACATTATTGCGGTGCTCATAGATTTTTAAATTTTTATCCTTAGAGCCTTTAACTTGTTTTTAATGCCTATTGATCGTTTTTGTTAAGAATGTCTGGTCTTTTCTCTTTGTAATCTTAAATTGTACTACTGTGTCCAAAAAGTAAGACCAATTTTCAAGTTAAAATTCCCGGGGCTTATGAATTTTCAAATTGTTTTTCTTTTTTAGGTTTCTGGCACCGTCCTTGGCATCTGTGTGAAATTTGTCGTCAAAATATTCAGTGTTTGAGCTACCCTTGCCTTTGTGAGATGCTAAAACTGATTCCGGCAATTTTTGAAATGTCTGAATTAATTGAGCAAAGAACTTGCATTACATTTTGATGGCAGAAACGTATAGAATGTTGCAGAAGACATTCGGGGAGCATTGCTATATCGCAAAGAAATGTGAAGTGGTATAAACAGTTCAAAGAAGGCAGAGAACTCGTTGAAGACGAAGAGCCCTCTGGTCGACCATCAACCACAACCGACGTAGCTCACGTCCAAAAAATTAAAGATTTGGTGCTTACAAACCGTCAATTTACAATTAGAGACCTTGCTGCTGATGTTAGAATTTCAAAATAATCGGTCAATTCCATTTTGGGCCTCAAACGTATCAAATCTGGATTGGTACCGAAAACACTGAATGCGTCTGTTCACACTACATTGATTCTTTGTGACTTTTTCGCCAAAAATGAAACCCATATGGTTCCGCAACCACCGTAATTCACACCGTGCAACTTCTGGCTGTTCCCTCAAAATATCACTCCGGGGCCACTGTTTTGAGTCGATTGAAGAGATTCAATGTGAATCGCCGTGCACTTTGAAGGCCATCTCTGACGATGACTTTTTAGCATGCATTGAGGATTGGAAAAAACGTTGGCAAAAGTGCATTGTGCCCTGAGGGGATTACTTTGAAGGCTATGAAATAAATTTGGAAGAATAAATAGTTTTTGAAAAAAAAAATAATTGGTCTTACTTTTTGAGGCACAGTAGTATATATATGTTCTTTTTGTTTCTACGGTGAGTGGCCAAATTTGTAGGGCTTGAGTTCTAATAAAGCCATAGGTAACAACAACATATCTTAAAAAATAAAATGCTTGAATGTTTTCATGGGCATTGTTAAAATATATTATTAGCACTTTATTAAGAATATTTTATTTATTAAAATTAGTTTCAATGTTACAAATTTTTAGCTTCAAGATTTAACGATACATTACAAGTTCAAAAGAAGGTGGAAAAATTGTTCTTCGTATAATGATGTCTTATACATGCAGTCCAGTTTAATTGGCATCGTTACAGTTACAGAGAATATATTTCGAACTAGAAATTGAAAATTCTAGACTTCTTGTTTAAAATTTCTTGATTATATTACAATATTTATTGTAATTTAATTTCTAAAATAATGAATTGAAATATTATTTCTGAAAAATGTTGAAAAAAAAAAAGATTCCAAAAAAAACAATGAAAAAACCTAATTTTAAGAACACACTAATATTAAAATAAGCATACAAACGTTAATAACAATCATATATTGGAACGATGAAATATTCTTTCATTCTTAATCTAAAATGTCACTGACATATTATAGAGAACTGTATTCATTTATTGTTCAGAAAAAATAATTAAAAAATAAAATAATAATTCAGTCTATGATATAAAAAAATGTCCAATGTTGAGAAATACTTTTTCTTAGATTTATTTGTTCTAATTTCTAATTGGATATGATCTTATATATATGATATACACTGAAGTGACAAAAGTCATGGGATACCTCTTAATATCGTGTCGGCCCTCCTTTCGCCCTGCGAAGTGCAGCAACTCGACGTGGCATGGACTCAACAAGTCGTTGGAAGTCTTCTGCAGGAATATTGAGCCATGCTTTCTCGATAGACGTCCATAATTGTGAAAGCGTTGATGGTGCAGGATTTTGGGCACGAACAGACCTCTCGATGATGTCCCATAAATGCTCGATGGAATTCATGTCGGGCGATCTAGGTGGCCAGATCATTCGTTGGAATTGTCCAGAGTGTTCTTCAAACTAATCGCGAACAGTTGTGGCCCGGTGACATGGCGCATTGTCATCCATAAATATCCCATCGTTGTTTGGGTACATGAAGTCCATGAATGGCTGCAAATGATCTCCAAGTAGCTGAACTTAAGCATTTCCAGTCAATGTTCGGTCCAGTCGCACCAGAGGACCAAGTCCATGCCATGAAAAAACAGCCCACACCATTACGGAGCCACCACCAGCTTGAACAGTGCCTTGCTGACAGTTTGGGTCCATGGCTTCGTGGGGTCTGCGCCACACTCGAACCCTACCATCAGCTCTTACCAACTGAAATCGTGACTCATCGGACCAGGCCACAGTTTTCTATTCATCTAGGGACCAACCGATATGCTCACGTGCTCACGTGCCCACGAGAGTCGCTGCAAGCGATGTCGTTCTGTCTGTAAAGGCACTCGAGTCGGTCTTCTGCTGGAATAGCCCAAGAAAGCCAAATTTCTCCGCACAGTTCTAACAGACAAGTCCCTTGTACATCCCACATTGATTTCTGCGGTTATTTGACGCAGTGTTGCTTGTCTGTTAGAATTTACGACTCTTTGCAGACGTCGCCGATCTCGGTCGTTAAGTACAGGCGGTCGACCACTGCGCTGTCCATGGTGGGATGTTATGCCTGAAATTTCATACTCTCAGCACACTCTTGACACAGTGGATCTGGGAATGTTGAATTCCCTAACGATTTCCGAAATGGCATGACCCATGCGTCTAGCTGCAACTAACATTCCGCGTTCAAAGTCTGTTAATTCCCGTCGTTTCACATGAATAACTTGAACAGAAATGAAAGCTCTGCGAAAGCACTGCGCATTTATACCCGTTCTACGCGATGCTACTGCCATCTGAAAATTTGCATATAGCTATCCCATGACTTTTGTCACTTCAGTGTATATATATACATATATGATATATATATATATATATGTGATCTTATTATATAGATATGTATAGTATATAGATCTGATATATACATAAATATATATATATATATACACTCAAGAGCCAAAACATTATGACCACCCCTACATTTTGCAATGAACTGGCCTGGATGACGTGGAAGGCACGTGATCAGGTGGAAGTGGTATTTAACTGGTATTAAGTGGTGGTATTAATCCATGCCAAGGCGGATTGAAGCTGTGTTGCGCGCCAAAGGTGGGCCTACTCGTTATTAACAGGTGGTCATAATGTTTTGGCTCTTGAGTGTGTATATAAGATCATATCCAATTAGAAATTAGAACAAATAAATCTAAGAAAAAGTATTTTCAGCATTGGATATTTTTTTATATCATAGACTGATTATTATTTTTTTTTTCATTTTTTATTATATATATATATATATATATAAGTAATTGGCAATAAACTACAATAGTGTTAGTTATATCTGTGATCACTAATTGAAATAGCGGATAATTTCACAAAGATTAATAGATACCACTAGATGGATTATTCCCTTGTCTTCATCAGTACGTGAAATTATGGATATGATTAGAATTTGGGAAGAAATAGTTCACAGTCTGGTTTTGTATAGTTTATTGTAAGAAGTTGTTAACAAATTATTGGTAATTCATCAATAATAGTCATTCAATCAATTGAGGAAGCACATTGTCCTCATTGATTGTCTAATGTAGGGCTCGATAAACTCCTTTGACCATCAACCTTTTCTATTTTACTGTTACGTAATTGATATAGAACAAGTAAAATAGACACTTTTGTGAGTTTTTAATTAGAGTTTATTTTATTTCTGTAATAAGGTACATATGATGGCATTTTGCCTTAGCATCAAAAGGATACATTTGATTGTTAATAAGTGAAGTATTACAATGTTAATAAGTGAGTTACTTATTTAAAAATATTTTAAATAAATACAAATCTAGATAAAGCTACTTAAAATTCGGTTTACTGTGGTTCTTAAGTCATTGAAATGCAATTAGAAATATTTTATGCAAATGAATTCCTTTATTTCTTGTTAAATAGGTTTTTTAATTCCTTTCTAAAAAAAAGATAAAAAGAGCTTCCATTATAATTCTAGTGTTTAATTAACAAATATAAACAGACTTAACAGGAGATATTCACAGAACTTTGTAAACATAAGCAGACACAATACATAATAACACAATACATAATGACACGAGACATAAGCAAACACAACCACTTAGTGAAGTGGTTGCACTGAGAAACTATTGCTTTTTTGAGCATTCCATCGCGTATGGAGATCAAGGATCATTGAGAGGTTTCTTCCAAAGTTTAAGTTTTTAATGTTTCGCTCAAATTACCAAATTGTTTGTGTCCACAGAAGTTTCAAGTCTCCACCAAAGATTTCTTACACCAATATCGAAATTTTTGCCAATTTAGCGACATTCTTGAACACCTATAGTATTATTACAAAAAAAATATCATTTTTTATAAATAATATAAAGTGACACTCTGTGATACAAAAAATTTATAAAAACTACAAATGAATTAAAATTAAGTAATTAGTAGAATATTTACCAAAACTTTATCTATAAAATATGCATGAATAAGATGCCTTGATCACTTTAAGGAAAATATTTTAGAAAATATATGTTTAACTACTATTTAAGAGCACATTACTTTATTTATTTTTTTTTTAAATTTATTTTTTAAACATCGCCAAATTTTTGCCAATTTGGCGATATTCTTGAACACTTGGTGAAAATGATAATGTTAATTATTACAAAACAATATCATTTTTAAAAATAGAAGTGCCCATTTGAGATGCAAATATAATATGAAAACTACAAAAGAATTAAAATTAAATAATTATTTGCATATTTACTAGAACTTTATCTATAAAATATGCATGAATAAAATGCCTTGATTAATGTAAGGAAAATATGTGTTACGCTTTAATTTAAGGGCACATTACTATATTTATTTTTTAAATTCGTTTTGCAGTGGATCCCAGGCCATTGTGGGTTTGTGGGTAATGAGGAGGCGGATTCTCTTGCCAAAAAAGTAACAACCTCTATACAAATCTTTTGTAAAGACACCTCTTTTCACTCGATGAAACTGTTGACCGGAGACTTTTTCCGGAACACTGATAATTTACGTGAAGGCAACTCATCTAAAACCTGGTTTAACTTTATTCTAAACATCCCTGATCAGCCCAGGTTTAAAGCTGTTGCCCTTTTCAGACTCCTGACGGACCATGATCGTTTGGCCAATTATCTTTTTCGAATGAAAATATTTGCAAGCCCAAAATGGAGCTCTGCAGTCTTGGAGAGGACATGGATTCATCTCACCTTCCTGTCTGCCCTGCACTTGTTTCCTCTACTGTGCAGGGTCGTTACTGGGAGGCTAGGGCCCTTAAGGCCTAAACATGTCACTATATGATTTCCTTGTGTTCTTTTTACTTTATTAATTATTGTAGCCTGCCATTAAAAAATTTAAAAAAAAATTTTCATTTATGTTTAAATTTATTTTTCAAATATCGCCAAGATTGTGCCAATTTTGCAATATTCTTGAACTCATTGAGTATTATTACAAAACAATATCAATTTTATAAATAATATAAAGTGACAATTTGAGATACAAATAAATTATAAAAACTACAAATGGATTAAAATTGAATAATTATTTGAATATTTACTAGAACTTTATAAAATCTGCATTAATAAGATGACTTGATCAATTTGAGGAAAATATTTTTAAAAATATGTGTTACGCTTCTATTTAAGGCCACATTACTTTATTTATTTTTAAATTTTTATTTAAATTTATTTTTTAAACATCGCCAAAATGTTTGCCAATTTGGCGATATTCTTGAACACCTAGAATATTATATAATATCATTTTCACAAATAATATAAATTGACAATTTGAGATACAAAAAAATTATAAAAATTATAAATGAATTAAAATTAAATAATTATATGAGCATTCACTAGAATTTTATCTATAAAATATGCATGAATAAAATGCCTTGGCCAATTTAAGGAAAATATTTTGGAAACGGTATGTTACTCTACTATTTAAGGGCACATTACTTTATTTTTTAAATATCGCCAAATTTTTGCCAATCTTACGATATTTTTGAATTCCTGGAGTATTATTACAAAACAATATCATTTTTATAAATAACAGGAAAATATTTTTAAAAAAAGTGTTACGCTTCTTTTAAGGCCACATTACATTATTTATTTTTAAATTTTTATTTAAATTTATTTTTTAAATATCGCCAAAATGTTTGCCAATTTGGCGAATATTCTTGAACACTTGGAATATTATATAATATCATTTTTACAAATAATATAAAGCGACAATTTGAGATACAAATAAATTATAAAAGCTACAAATGAATTAAAATTGAATAATTATTTGCGTATTTCCTGAACTTTTTCTATAAAATATGCATACTTATCCATAAAATATGTTACGCTTTAATTTAAGGTCACATTACTTATATTTATTTTTTTAATTTATAAGCAATTGAACAGAAAAGCTATTTAATGAGAAACTCTGAGAATAAATAAATTAAAACATTACATAAATTAAACTGTTTATCATTTACTTACAGATATCTTAAAAAGACATAACAAATATCTCAGCCAGATTTTTATCGTTAAGAAATTTTCCAGTTTTGAAAATATTTAACAAGTATTTCCATTAAAATTGAGAAACCCCATTAAATCTGCAAATCTTGTATACATAATTAAAATAAAAATATACGAAATTCATTTTCCGGGACAAAAATATCAGTATTTCAATTAACTTTTGCATTTACTCAATTAAGGAATAATCCTTTCTTTGAACTCCTAATGAATTTTGGAAAATACACCTGCTTGTATAGAAATAAATAATTTTGGAATTTTGATAAGCTCTGTGTTGATTTGCTTTGAAATTAAAAGTTTTCTGTAACTAATTTATACCTTTTTCTCTAATATTTCTTACTACAAGGTGTATTTTTGCATGAATTAATATCAGATTCAAGTCAAACAATTACAGATTCCTTATTTTTTTTCAACATTTATCAATTTGTTTATCTTGCGTTTGCATTTAATTCAGATAGCGTTATAAGTAGTTTACCGATGGCAACGTATTTGCCCCTAAACTTCTGTTAAGATGGGTTTAATTAGCATTTTATACTTTTAAACACAAAAAAGAAATACATAGATTTAATGTTAATTACGTAATTACTAGTTTCCATTTTGTTAATTAATTAAAATGTTATAAGAATGAATATCTTAGTAATGTTAATTTTACATCTATTTTATTAACAAGTTTTTAAATTCAACTGACAGCAAAAGTATATCACTTTTCATTTCAATTAATATTCAACATGGTAACATTACTAATTAATGTACAGATATTTCATTGTTATTTTAATTTCTTTTTGTTCACTTTTTATGAGAATATTTAAGAATGCAACTGTCTTTTACAAAACAACTTAGAATAATTATTAATTATAAAAGATCCTTGGGTTCTTTTAAATATTCTTTCAAAACCTGTTTTGGAATTAACGATAATAGAAATGATAATTTTGATTGAAATTCTACACCATGTAAAATAACTGCTATGCCAAAAAGAAAATTTATATGCAGTTTTCAAAATATTGACATTATTATATTTCAATTAATATGTAGAAAATATTTGAACACATTTTCTTTTTAGAATTCTTATTTTCGAAATAACATTAATTTAATTGCATATTTTGAAAAAGATTAAAGTTGAATTAAAAACATTACTAATTTATTTGAAAATAAGTCCCGATGCACTGAATTTTAATTTATTTTTAATGGCATGTTTATGAGCATATGAATTAATTTTGGGCTTTTTTTTTAATTAAGAATATTTCATTTTACTATGATTGGTTTCATCTTGTATAAAAAGAATAATAAATAAATTGACACCCTTATAAATTTAACTAAAAATAGATGTTGCAATTAAATGAATAGTATTATAAACTTTTTTCTATAGAATTGCTTTTAAAATTAATATTTATTTTAATGGTGCATGTTGACGATAAATAGGTTTTCAATTACAATATTTTTTAATTTAGATAAAGTTGTTTTAAGCTAATAAAGTTATTGTTGTTGTTGTCGTATCCCCTGAAGAGTACAAAAAAATCAAATATCATTATACTCCAGAATATTATTCGCTATGTTGATTGCCAGCTCGGAGTATAAATCCGCTTCCGAGGATGGCCAGACAAAGTACGGCGACTGCAACAACTGGGCAATCAAAGACATGGTGAGGAGTAAGCTCGACATCAGGGCAGTTGCCACATTTTTTGTATTTTTTAACACCAACAAAAGAAATATTTATATTTTTGTGGTGCTTCATCCTTAATTTGTGACAGTAGTGGCTGTTTTTCTGTCGACATTTAGTTCTGTAATTTGATATTTAGTTTCAATTTTAGAAGGAATTATAAGTTTAGGTTTTGCTAAAGGCATTTCCATCTGCAAGGGAAGTAGGAATGCAGTCTGATCCAGACTTCTGGTATCCTTCGCCAAAGAATCTGCAATTTCATTCAATTCCAAATCCACATGATCAGGGATCCATTGCAGGATACTGTGAAAGCAGTGGATTTGTTCTAAAAGATATATAATGTTCAAGATCATACTTGAAATGCCTTTTTAACGTGTCTCTATGGCAGCCCTTGAGTCAGTGAAGATAGTAAATCCATTCACAAGCTAGATAATGACGGGAATAATCTAACAATCAACCCAATTATATTTTAATTGGAAATTATTTAGCGTTCTTTTTTTTTTTTTTTTTTTTTTTTTTACTTTTACTTTTGGCATGAATTTGCGTCCCATAACTTAAAAATTAATATCTGAAATGCAAACAAAAAACACTAATAAGACAAATTGCAAGAAATCCATTGGTCTTTTGCAGACATAATCGCATAGAATCCATTGCATCTTTTAAATAACTAATGATCGCAGCTTTCAATTTCAATTTTTTTAATAGTCGTTTGATTCCAGACGATTAAAGGTATTTCAATAGTTGTTTTGTGCTAAACTCCTGATCTTTCTTAAAAGATTCATTCATTATTCGTTCATTCATAAATATTACGAAAGTCTCGCCAAACTTGTTGTTATAGTCCCCAAATTTTTCGCCAATTTGGCAATGTTTTAAGTCCTTAGTTTTATATGATGTATATTTGGCGCACTTTTTGCAGAACAAATAATTTTTCTTGGTAAATCAAATAAATTGACTCATTTAAAGTAATAAAGTTAATAAAGCTTAAAATTAAAATATCGTTTTTAGATTTATTTATTATTTTAACTGTTTAATATATTTTTTTATTATGAAAAAGCAAATACATACTTTCCTACAATAAATTTTGTAATAAACTTAAAGAGATGTTATCAAATGGCGTTATGACTTTTTTTTAAACTTTAGAATGATATTTGGTTCAGGAAAGATTTCATATAAAATAATTTATAATAGTATATATATTTTCCACAAATGTTTATGAACACCATCAAAGAACGGTATACAGATTGCAGACATTACACGAAGCTTATTGAAAAATTTGAAGTTTAATAATATCAAGTATAAAAACAAAACCCTAACGTCAAGTTTATTATTTAATATAGATATTTATTGGATTTTGAAGTACACTTGTGAAAATATGGCATAAGATTGAATTTTTCGACTCACACTGGAGGATTCGAATTTCGCTGGTAATATCTCATTTTTTGAAACTTTTTTGAGATTTTGCTGCTATATTAAAAAAAATTAGATTAGTTGATAGCAAGACGTAATCACAGAAAGAAATTTTGAGAGTAAATATATTAATTATGTATTATAGTGCATTCGAAAGATCTATTCCTTTAAATAAAAATTATATATCTTGTCATGTGTAAAGTAAAGGAATTTGAAGAATTTTGTAACTATCTGTCAAACTAAAATTAAATAGGATATTAAAATATGGTAAAAATTTTGGAATCCTGCACTCTTTATGCAAAATTGATCTCCAGATTGCAAATCGCCAAGTAAACTAATAAAATGGCTGCTGCGATTACAATTTATGTGTAACTACCAAAACTATTCTGTATGCTCTTTAACTACAGTAACCGTAAAGGAATTGGCTATATAATCTTGGCAACTTTTTGGGGATATAGGAAGATAGATTTCTACATAAAATATTAACCATTGCTACACTAACGAGAAATAAAGGTATAATTTTAAGTTTATTATTAGATTTCATACGAAGAGGTCTACTATAGGCCAATGTTTGTATATTTATAAATCAATAAACAAATATACAAATAAATATCTTGTATATTATGTAACTTTAATTCTTGCAAAAAAAGTATTAAAACAAACAGCAATGTTTGCTAACAACAATGTTTCATTTCCATCAAATAATTCATTAAACAACAATAAAATAGAATTTATTATCTTTTGCAACACAAAACAACGAATACGCATTGTTACAAATACGAATTGTTAGAAATTCGTATTGTTAGAATATTTCATTATTTTGACATTTTCTGTTGATTTTGGCATTTTATTCGTGAACACATATACGAAAGATAAACATTTTTATTCCGATTTTGATATTTATATTTCTGAGAAAAGGCAATCTTATTGCATATTATTTTGAACTATTACAATCTCTCCAAAAAGGGGAAAAAGGTAAGTAAATAGTTTAATTGGTTGAATTTTGATTAATTGGAAAATAAAAATTAATTTTTTTAATATCTGTAACATATTTCGAAAGTAAAGATGTTTATGTAACTGTACCAATTTTTTTCAGAAAAATAGATTATTCAATTTTCGGTTAAACTTTGCCTACAAACAAACAAATGAGCATTGATATCTAAATATTGAATGATATTCGCATATTAAACCTTTACAGAAAATGACACTGGATACAATTCCTTTTAGGTTTTTCCTTGATATCTTGCTTAGCAAAAGAATAAACTTGATAATGAATTGAAAGTTAGAATTGCGGCAAATTACAATAGAATGAAATAATATATAAATCTAAAATTAATTAAATTATAAACATAACTAATTTATAACTAATTTCAAAAATAAGAACAAAACCTTTAAATATAAATGAATAGCAAAATAATTATCAAAAATTGTTAGAGTTTCTGGTGTTTTCTACTCAAATACTAAGTATATTGAGTAAAATATACAATTATGTACCCTTTGTGCCAAATGCGTCGCCAAGATTCCAATTCGCCAAGTAACTATAGTAATGAATGCACCAGGTAGTTTTTGCGGTAAAATGATATTATGCCAAATTCCTTCACTGGGATGCCAAACCTCCAAGGAAACAAAGAAGTGGCTGCCGAAGTTCAGTGTCATTGTAAAACGATATTTCGCCAAAATCCATTGCAAAAAATCCTTATTACACTGATATTAGTTGTCAAATAGTTATTAAGTCAAATTTTCTCTCTTTAACGCCAAATTTTATCTCTATAACTCTAAATTTAATCACCATTAGGCTAAAAATTTACGTCTAAATTGTTTTTACGCCAAACGCTATCGTTTTATCACCAAATTTTATCTCTAAGTGAAATTTTATTCCTAAATTGCTTTTACACCAAATTTACTATTATGCGAAGATTTATTAAGTTGCCTTTAAGCCAAATTTTATCGCTTTATCGCCAAATTTTAGCACTATTATCCCAAAATTTCAATAATTTACTTTTACACCAATTGCTCTTGCTTTAAAAAATATTGGGAAGGCTTAATATAAAATCCACTTTGGATTTGAATTTCTGAATTAATTTACGGAAATATTTTTATATTTATTAATACTTTTTTTTGTAACTACTAACAAAATCCCTCTTTCCCTCAAAGACATTTGGAGTACTTTCTAAAAACGTGGCGTTCTATAATATTCGCCAGACTCACCAAAAAGTGCAAATTAAAAGTGTTGTCAAGAACTGAAGCATAATAAATTCAATAAGAAAGCAAATTTTAAAAATTTGAGTTTTATTATAATAACCTATAAAACTTTTACTAGTATAAATCACTATGATCTATGAATAAATAATTGACATTAAGTTGCTAAAAGAAAGTATGAATAATTTGTTACTGATACCTAATAAATTGTTCTTTCAAGATTAACAGTGAATAATCTAAGCAATTTTTGTTTTATATAACTCCATGTGAAGTCTTCAAATTTATATTTACTATTGGATTTATTTTTATGTGCTTCCACATTCATCAAAAAGGTTGCTTTTATTCTTCCTATGTTTATCAAATTTTACCTTTAAACTTTGGCGAAGGTCGACAGTTAAATGGCTTGATGTTGATTTAGCTGGAGATATTTTCAAACTTTTTAGCTTGTTGGCGAAGTTTTTATATCGTGGCGAACTTAGAATTTCGATTCTTTCATTTTGAGCATAGACAGTGTTTAGCAGGTTATTATAAACATAAACTTTCTCGATAGATTCATCAGGCAACGAATCTACTTGAAATTTCAGGGCTAAAAGTCTTCTCAGATACTGTGAGTCAGACTTTTTCAAACGGCGAAATCTTTGAATTCCACCAGAAATGATTTTGAGAAGCGATTTATTTAAAGTATCACCAGATCCCATAATAAGTTGTCTGGATATTAGAGCTTCTTCTGCGAATGCTGAATCCTTTTTTAATGTTGCTGTCGACTACTTCCATTGCTGTTGAGAATAATAGTGCAGAAATGGCTACGGATTTTAAACTACAATTGATTATTTGAATGGGCTGAAAGGAGACATTATCATGGTTTAAAACCGAATTTAAGTTTTTGAAACGAATACAAAATTTTAATCAAACTTTACTCAAGACTTAAGTGTTTAAATAACTTTCATCAGATAACGTGGGTCTGTTTTATAAAGATTGCATGTCACGTAGGATTAGCATGCAAATGCGATAAATATTCGTGAGATACTTGCATTAATTAACAAATAAATGTAAAATCACAGAATAGGGGCCTTTAGGATTTGGCGTCAAACATTATTTTCTCGAAATCTGTCAAGTAACGGGTTGTGATTGAAATGAATTGCAAAAAATACAAGTACAAGAAACCCGGGCTACCACATTTGACGACTTATTTCTCATTTGGTGCCACAAAAAAGTCGCCAAATCCCAACGGTCCTTATTTTGTGATTTGACCCCAAAACAATTCTTTGAAAAGATTATTTCATTTCATTTTAAATACATACGTTATTAATAATGCTACACGTATATTAGTAGCATTATAAATACCTCAAATAATAATAGCTCGAAACAAATGAAAGCATAATTATATATAACTCTGCTTATATTAGTTTTGATACACTTTTATTTACGTTGAAATATTAGCATTATAAATATTGTTTAATTAATGGTAATTGTTAGCTATACTAATATTTGCTCTAATAAGTACCATTAAATAAAAATATAATGCCATGCATCGGTAATGATTTTTACCCATAATATTATTGGTACTGTTTGGGGGATCGGGATTTTTAGTGTCCTTGACCACTTTCAATTTTTTTTTTCTTTTATCATATATGTATAAATAACATTAATTTTGAAGAGTAAAAGATCAGTGCCTCTAAACCATTGCCAAAAATAGTCCACAACATGTAGTATATTTTAAATTAAATAAATTCGATGGGGAAATTAGCTTAAAGGAATATATTAGCCTATGAAAATATTCCTTGATTTCTTATAATTTTCAACATATAGGGTGTCACATTTATTAAGATATAGTTGTTAATTTAGTTAAAACATAAATATCTCCATTAAAGCTCCCTAATATCACCATAAATATATCCATAAAACCACCATATTCTATATATAACATTAATTTTGAGGAATATAAGGTCTGTGCCTATAAAACATTGCCAAATAGAGTCTACAACCAATAGTATATTTTAAATTAAATAAATTCTATGGAGAAGTTAGTTTAAAGGAATCGTGTGAAAAATTTCTTAAGTTGTTATAGTTATTTCTACATATGGGGTGTCGCATGGCAGCAATTTATTAAGATATCATAGGTAATTTAGTTAAACCCCAAATATGATAGTCATCAAGTCAAGGTCATATGATGGTCATACCTCAAGGACATCATTAATCAAGGTATGGATATTTAATTAAACCATAAATATGATGGTCATTAAGTCAAGGTCATATGATGGTCTACCTAAAGGACATCATTAATTATAAAATGGTAATTTAGTTAAAGCTATTCATTGAACACCGGTAAGGGGTAAAACGGACCTCGTTTTGAAGCCGAAGTCGAACGGAAAACCTTCATATCTATGCTGGAAATTGGCACTATAAATCAATAGGTGGGAAAGTCTCTTTTTGTTACTAGAGGAGAATAGAGATGGATAGAATCTCCAAAATGCCACTTTTGGAATGCCCGTTAAAAAATGCGTAGCTCAGTTTGTTTACAGTGTAATAAGCACCTCAGTGGTTCAGCCTGAGTAACGCTGAATCCACTACATATTGTAGTTCCATTTGCAAATAACCACAAATCACAGTGTTAAGCATGGGTGAATAACGAACAGCAATAAATTCCATTTGAGATGAGAAATCCTAATTCTAAAGCAAATGAAAAAAAAAATGCTTTTTTAAGTTGAATATCATCATCACGTTTATGGACAAAAAGTTATCTAAAAAAGTTATCTCAGTTTTCATTAGCTATACAGATGTTTAGCTAAGGTTGTAAAAAATTCATTCCTTTTCAGAATGAAATTTTCATTAGATTTCTAATGTATAGTTAAATACCTATGTTATAATTAAATTTCACTTTAACTAAAGAATTACATGAAATTACTCAAGCAAATAACAAAGTAATTATTTGTTACAGTTCACTAAATTAATTAAGTGTGTTTTGACAAAATTTTAATTAGTGAGAAGAAGCATGATTACTTTTTTTCAGGAAATTCTCTCTAATCCTTATCTAAAGCCTCATATCACTAAATGATGGGAACTAGAGTATTATCACAGTGCACTAGTCATTTAATCGTTAATGAATTTTAATTAACTTTTTTTGGAGACAATTTTTAAAACAGGAACCGTTGTAAGCATTTTTCGTTAGCATGTGAATGACAAACAATATTTATAAATTACTCTGCCAGTCTTATATTGCCCATTAAGATAATTACAATTTACTCTTAACATTTTGGAGGCAAGAATAGTTAATCAGATAAGTTTGATCTGTAAACACAGCACAGTTTTAAAATGCTGGAGCAGGGATTTGTAGTAAATAATCTCATTAAAACTTATTGCTAGGCACCAAAAAAAATTTTCTGTCATTAGTTTTAATTTCTAAAAAGATATAGCGTTTTTTAACAATATTTAACTTACTTAAACAGCATCAAGTCAAATCCATATAATCTCAAGCTTATAGAAAAGTGAAAGAGATGGCAATCGCAAAATCAATGGCCAAATCTCCAAATAGGGATTTGGCGATTTTTTGTAACTCCAACCGAGCGATATGTAGCCAAATGTAGTCCAAGTGGTAACAATACTTTGTGTAAACAGTAAAAGTATTCGTTAGAATGCTTCACTCATTTTAATTATAACACGATGAGAAAATTTTCACCATAAAAGAAAATTATTTGTTATAATTAACAGCAACTGTACAATTACTTTTTATTTTACTTTCCTTCGGATTTTTAAGTTCAGTTACCAAGATTTCTTGTAATTTTTGCAATTCCCTTCATTTACAATTGCAACCCATTATTTGGCCGATTTTTGAGAAAAGAATTGTGACGCGGCTCCTGTTTTGCGATTTTACCAATCCAGAGAACCAATGTTATCAGGATATCGGAAGAAGTCTGATTTCCTCAATGAAATAGGGAGGAGATTTTCTGGAAGATCTTTAAAGGATTCACTCTCATTTGAGAGATGCAGTTCCTACATTATCCTGTTGTTTTTTTTTTCTTTTTTTTATTGCGCATTCTTATTATGGAATAAAACAATTTAATTATTCTAAATCAATAATATTTATATTATTTTATTTCTGAGTGACTTGTGTCATGAATAACTCAGCATACGCAAAATAATCTGATAGAAGTTACAATGATTTTTTACAAAAGGTGTTTTTATTAGAATGTTAAAACAAATTCTAAGTTATTATTTTTATTTAATATATTGCATTAAAATGATGATTTCATGATAACAAATTATGCAATGCACATTCTTACTATGGAATAAAATAAGACTTTAATTATTCTAAAAAAGATAATATTTACACTATTTTGTTTCTGATTGTCTTATGTTCATGAATAATTCAGCATATGGAAAATAAAATGATAGAAGTTAGAATGATTTTTCACACAAAGACGGTTTTTATTCAGAATGTGAAACAAATTCAAAATTATGAATTTTTTTAAATATATTTCAATAAAATGATGATTTCGTGATAATAATTATGCAATGCGCATTTTTAATATGGAATAGAACAAAAATTTAATTATTTTAAAAAAATTAATATTTAATTATTTTTTTCTAAGTTACTTAACACATGAGAAGGTTTTTGTTAGAATGTAAAACAAATTCTAAGTTATGAATTTTATTTAATATATTGCAATAAAATAATGATTTCACGATAATAAAATATTATAGATACATTATTATCATTAAAAATATTATAATTAACATAATTAATTAATATTATTATCATATATAAATAATAATATTTACTTTATTTTGTTTTTGAGTCATGAATAAGTGGCTTACGTCATGAATAACTTAGCACACGCAAAATAAAGTAATAGAAGTTATAATGAATTTTTTACATAAGACGGCTTTTAATAGAATGTAAAACATATTCTAACTTATGAATTTTAATAACTAACTTAAAATATATATATATATATATACTCAAGAGCCAAAACATTATGATCACCCCTACATTTTGCAATGAACTTGCCTGGATGACGTGGAAGGCACGTGATCAGGTGGAAGTGGTATTTAACTGGTATTAAGTGGTGGTACTAGTCCATGCCAAGGCGGGTTGAAGCTGTGTTGCGCGCCGAAGGTGGGCCAACTCGTTATTGACAGGTGCTCATAATGTTTTGGCTTGAGTGTATATATATTATTATTATTATTATTATTATTATTATTATTATTATTATTATTATTATTATTATTATTATTATTATTATTATTATTATTATTATTATTATTATTATTATTATTATTATTATTATTATTATTATTATTATTGTGGGGGCCTGATGGCCGAATGGCTAGGGCTCTGGCGTTCGGTACCACAGGTTTCGGGTTCGAGTCCCGGCGGTGCCATGGATGTTTGTAGTGGTTCGGAATCCACTCTAAACCGTAGGTCCCGGTCCTAATAGGATCGTAGAGCGTTGCGGGGGCATTGTTACTCCGCGTTCGTAGCTTATCTTCAAGTGACACGCGCCCCCTGGGTAATGCAAAGTGAGTAATGTCTGTGCAGCGCTTGCCTTAAGGCATCCAAGACCAAGCCGTCTAAGTGTTTGCCAGCTGCATTAGGACAAAAAAAATTATTGTTATTGTGAAATTATATTAGAATTAATATAGTTAATTAATAATTAATACTATTATCATATAAAAATAATATTGTCATTATTTTATTTCTGAGTGGCTTACACCATGAATGACTCAGCATACGCAAAATAATGTGACAGAGGTTATAATTATTTTTAACATAAGAAGGTTTTTATTAGAATGTAAAACAAATGCTAATTTTTTTGGCATTTAATATTTTCTTAAGGATATTTAATACTTAGTTTCACATTGCATTAAAATACAAAAAAAAATTAATAACCTTTAATCCATCCTTTATGTCAAACAAACTGAACTTTACTATCTTCATCAGAGTTACTTACTTAACTCTCGTCCGAAGAAAGTGCAACTCCTTCACGAAATTTAAAACTCTTTTGTTTATTTATCATTTTTTTGTACCATACATAAAAAAATTCAATAATTTTTATCTTGTTTTTTGGCTTAAGGAGCTTTTACAACAATTATGTTATTTTAAAGTGTGGTGGCTGTGAATTTTTTTTAATTTTTATTTTACTTTATGAAGATAATTTTTTTAACTGTTCATTTTTGTCTAAGAAAAATAACCTTCTTTTTTTTATTCCCCTGAAAATTTAACAAAACAAGATCAAAAACGTTAACTTAAAACAATTTAAGGAGATGACGAAAAAAAATTAATATTACATTAGGAAAGAAAAGCAAATATGAAAGTACAGTATAAAGTATAAAAGGGGTTTCGATATTGTTTTCGTTTTTTCTTTTTCACCTTCCTAACGTTGCTTAGAAAAACAAAAGCTTTTCTTTAGCTAAGCATTACTTTTAATTAAATGTAAGACATGAAGTTACAGGTTTTAATTACTTTAAAATTCTGTTTAAGAACAGCAGATTAAAGAATTAAATTGTACTATATTTTGCTCATAGTTTTAATTATTGCTTGAAAAAAAAACTGTTTGTATGTGAAGAAACAATTTCGTTATCAAAGGAACTCTCCTGCAGACTAAAGTCTCTTGTAAAATAGTTTGAATAATCCAATGATCTCTTGTAGGGCTTTTTAAATGTAAGTTTCTTAATTTTATAAAGTGTGGCTTATACTTGTTTTCATCTTTAATCATATGTGTTAAATCGTTAAGTAATTACATTATATGTGTCGTCCCGTGCATTACGAAGCTTATTGGTCACCTCACAAAATAAAGTCATGTTTCAAAGGAATTTTGATTTAAAAAAGGACAATCGATAACAAGTACCTAATTACACGACTGCCAACAAGTACACGAATCTGCTGATGGGATCACTGTTCGTGATCATTGTTTTCATAACGAGTAGTTTCGACAATTGTGAAAGCATCTCCCATTGTTACTCAGGCTGACTCCGGAGTTTTCCTGGTTTTCTCCCATAAGGCACTCAAATGGAGAGCTAATTTAGTCCGACTCGCGGCTCAGTGGCAACGTGCACCACTGGTGAGCGTTACACTATATCATTTCTGAATCACTTACGTCATGAATAACTCAGCATACGCAAAATATGATAGAAGTTATAATTATTTTTAACAAGGGGCAGTTTTTATTAGAATGTAAAACAAATTCTAAATTAAGTATTTTACTTATTATATTGCATTAAAATGAAGATTTCATGATAATAACTATGCATTCTTACAGTGGAATTAAACAAAAAATTTAATAATTCTAAATTAATATTTACACTGCTTTATTTCTCAGTGACTTACGTCATGAATAACTTCATCACACGCAAAATAATGTGATAGAAGTTATAAGAAATTTTTCACATAAGAGGGTTTCTATTATAATGCAAAACAAATTCTAATTTTTTTTGTGTGTGTGTTTAAAATTTTCTTAAGGATATTTAATACTTAGTTTCACATTGCATTAGAATACAAAAAAAATTAACAACCTTTAATCCATCCTTTATGTCACACAAACTGAACTTTACTATTTTCATCATCAGAGTTACTTACTTAACTCTCGTCCGGTAAAAGTGCAACTCCTTCACGAAATTTAAAACTCTTTGTTTATTTACTTTTTTTTTTTTTTTCCACATACATAAAAAAAAAATTCAATAATTTTTAACTTGTTTTTGGCTTAAGAAGCTTTTACAACAATTATATTATTTTAAAGTGCGGTGGTAGCAGTGAATTTTTTATTTCATTTTACTTTATGAAGAACATAATTTTTTTAACTCTTCATTTTGTCTAAGAAAAATAACCTTCTTTTTTTATTCCCCTGAAAATTGAACAACACAAGATCAAAAACGTTAACTTAAAACAGTTTAAGGACATGACAAAAAAAATAATATTACATTAGGGAAAGAAAAGCAAATATGAAAATACAGTATAAAGTACAAAAGGGGTTTCCATATTGTTTTCCCTTTTTTTTCTTTGCTAACGTTGCTAAGAAAAACAAAAGTTTTTCTTCTTAGATAAGTATTACTTTTAATTAAATGTAAGACATGAAGTTACAGGTTTTAATTACTTTAAAATTCTGTTTAAGAACAGTAGATTAAAGAATTAAATTGTACTATATTTTGCTCGCTGTTTTAATTATTGTTTGAAAAAAAAATGTTTGTATGTGAAGAAACAATTTCGTTATCAAAGGACCGCTCCTTCAGACTAAAGTCTCTTGTAAAATTGTTTGAATAATCCAATGATCTCTTGTAGTGCTTTTAAATTGTATTTTTTTTTAATTTCTAAAGTATGGCTTATACTTGATTTCATCTTTAAACATACATGTTAAGTCGATAAATAACTAAATTTTATGCGTCGTCCCATGTATTACAAAGCTTATTAATCACCTTACAAAATAAATTCTTGCTCCAAAGAAATTTTGATTTAAAAAAGGACAACCAACAACACTTACTTAATTACATGACACGATTACCAATAAGTACATGAATTTATTGATGGGATCACTGTTCGTGGTCACTGTTTTCATAACAAGTGGATTAGACAGAAATTGTAAAAGCGTCTCGCATCGTTACTAAGGCTGTCTCTTGAATTTGTACGGATCATATTTATGCATGGGATCATTGTTGCTATTGGTATCATTTCATGAACTTTGATTCATTTTCAAGATTTTATATGAATTTGTTGAACCCACTTCAATATTTTTCTCTAGTTTTGAATAAAAATTAAACTCATGTTTGTAAAAATTGCAACCCCATGAAGGACTTACGCGAGTGAGCTGAAATTTTCAGGAAATGCAAATTAGCGCATGATATGCAAATGATTAGAATTACAAATCCGTAGCGCATGCGTATGCTGAGCAGTGACCTCTGAACGGTGGATGGATCCGAATAAATAGACGGCTGTAGCGAGGCGTGTATGGTTATCGGTGGTTATCTGCTAGTGATAAACGTTAGCTCAATCGTTACTTATGCCTCTTCGACGAAAGAGAGCGAGTTTT